>JANBXA010000728.1:18475000-18615000 GCA_030556225.1 Cricetiscus sungorus | reverse complement strand
TTTGTGGGGCACCAGCAAAGCACGCCATCGCCATTTCTCAGCTGTGCTTACGTGGACCCGGACCCTTGCTCTCAGGCTTCTATTCCTTCGTCTTTACCCCCACTGGAAAAAAATGGGGTCCTTGCCATGCAGACTACTGTGGAAGGCAGCAGAGAAACCAGCGTCAGAGCCTGGCAGACCTGTGCGTTCTGCCCTGTGGCTTGAGTGTCACTAACTTCTCCACTCTCTGCTTTCTCATGCACAAGTCTGAGTTGGCTAACTGCTCTGTAATTAATGAATGTTAGGCCTGGCCATGGAGCGTGGCTTGCTTGGTGAATGGTGGCTATGGCAAGCACAGATAGTGCCTGGTACTTGCTTCTCAGTGGCCTGGTGTGAACCCTAAGCCTTTGCTGCCTGCCCGGCAGTGCCTTGCCTGCACACCGGCACGTTTGTCACTGTCATTGCCTCGCAGATCCCCAGGGACAGTGAACAAAGAACACCACAGGAGAGGCCACTGTTTTTCTCTAGGCCTAGAGAATGGGTGACTGTAAAAGAGCTTCAGAGCGTCTCCGGCCCTTTCCAGATATTTCCCAGAGCACCAGACTGACCAGGCGTGGCTCCAGCCTGTGCCCTCCTCCTCACGCCCATCTCTTTTCAGCAATCTTCCATGTCAGTGCTTGGGACTTTCTTAACACCTGGATAATGCAGGGGAAAGAATCTGCTTAGAGCATTCACACGGAGGTGTTGGTGACTTAATGCATTGCACCCTCTTCCTCCTGGGAGGTTGGATGAAGGGAATGTGGCTTTCTTTGAGTGGCAGAACTGTGGTGTGTGTGTTTGGGGGGTGGTAGTCTTAAAGGATGAAAGATAGATGCTTCTTGACCAAAAGAAAAAGATAAATAGATTCTTTGGGGACCCAGTCACCAAGAACAGGTTGATATGAACTCAAGACCCCTCTGCATCATCTGGCTTCTTGGATAAACCAGATAGTGCTGGAGAAACAGGGAGTCACACACAGGAATAGGGTACCACTGTCTGGATGTCTCTCCATAGAAGTAGTACCCAGGAAGTCAACCTTTGTCTTTGGCCTGAGAGCTGCTGGCAGTTGGCTTTATGCTTCTGATGGCTTTGCCTTGCCTTGGGGGTCTCAGATATGCTAGGTACTAGCCATTTGTCCTTACTCTGCAGTCCCAGATTGTCCTTTTTTTTTCAAGTCTGGAGTTGAGGGTCAGTCTTAGATGGAGAAGAGGCCCAGCTCAACCCCCTGTAACACAGCTCAGCATTTCAAAACCCCAGTTGGCTGGATAGATACCCACATCTGGTCTTTGTTTCCCAAATGGTATTTTAACCAAGATGGTGAGCTTTGTACAGTGCCTATTGAATTGCAGAGACAACCCCCCCCCCCCCCCCACACACACACCAAGGAAATCTGGTGCTCCTTTCTCTGGTCTGTTCTCTTCAAGGTTTCCTGCCCACAGGCATCCCCAGCAGCATCTTCTTAGTCAGTGTCTTCTGTGAGGTTGGCTCCCAGCACCAGCCAGTGTGATCTCATTTAATTCTCAGATACAAAGTGAGCATCACCTACTTCCCACTTCTAGGACAGTGATGAGGAGCATACACTGTAATAGCCCGAAGCGCTTGGCACCCTGATCCTACATGACAAGCTTCATTAATGGGAGCAACTACAAACATCCAGGGCAAACCCCTTCTTAGCTCTGCCCAGGTCCCCTCCGGGCCCTGCTCTGGCCCAGTTTTGTGGGCTTTGATCTTCTAATGTGCACTGCTACCTTCTTCCCAGACTACCCGAATCTCTTCCTCTGGGAGAGACCTAGTGATGCTCTTGGGATGAGGCTGGGGACTTTAAGAGCCTGGAATCATGGCCTTGCTTGGTCTGCTTTCCTCTCACCCTTACTGGATTCTCTCAGTAGCATTTCCTTGATAAGTCACTCGCACCCAAATCAGCATCTTAAGTTCTGCTTCTGGAAGAATCTGGCCTCAGATGGGGTTAATTGGGCTTTCTGTGAAGTAATGAACATTCCACACACAATGGGCCATTTTGTGGTCTTCATCAGTGACTCAGTTCTGACACTGTAGCTTAAAGGAAGTGGGAGCTGTGATGTCAATGAATGTGCATAGCCGTTTTTCAATAAAACTTTATAAAAAGCATGACAAGGGCCAGATCAAGCCTGAGAGCCACAGTTTGCTGACCTACAGCTGGAGATAATAGCTTTCTGTAGAAGCTTGCTGCTCTAATACATCTCTCTGCTCATATATGAGGAAATGGAGGTATAGAAAGGCCACACACCGTGAGTGGCAAGAACAGCAGGCTCTGAAGTCACCGTACTGAAATGTCCCCTGCATCAGGGGTTTAGCCAGGCCCAGTCAAATGGCTCCCGGTGTCAGAGAAGGGGTGTTATATTAGTTAACTCTCCTCATTATTGTGACCAAACACCTGACAGGCAGTAACTTAAGAGAGACGGGTGGGGGTATTTGGGCTGTTTGTGGGGATACAGCCCATCGTGGTCAGGTGGGTATGGCTGCAAAAAGGTGAGGCAGCTCCATGGTGGCTGGTCACAGTGCATAGGGAGGCTGAAAGTTACAGAAACTGGGTGGAGCTAAGGAACCTCAAGGCATGCCTCCACCGGCCTGATTCCTTCTTCTAGGCCCAGCCCTGAGGCCAGTCTACAGCTGGGTGACCAAGTGTTCAAACACATCCAAATTACAACAGGGGTACAGATGGGAATGTTGTAGTTGACTCATCCCCACCCCACCCCCATTTTCAGAAATAAAGAAAGGCTGCATATAGATGGGTAATGGGCATCTTCCTCTAGGTTCTGTTGCCTTCCTGAAGCACTAGGTAACTGGGCAGGACTCCTGGAATCCTTTTCCAAGATAATGTGTTGGAAAGAGTTTAAAAATAGCACCAGGCCCTTTGACAAGTATGGTGCTAATTACCCGGATGCTTTGCCACCCTGGCCAGTGTGCTGCTTCTGCAGCCAGTCCCCTCTCCCACAGATCTCCTCATGGAGTCTGTGTCGGGAAGGAAGGGAGGCACCAGTAGGCCTTGAATTTCCCAAGCTTGGGTCAGGGAGCTGCCCTGCTACAGACTCCAAACCAGACTTTGATGGGACCGAAAACAAAATCCACTTTTCTATCCATGTTGAGGGTCAGAGGACTCCAGCTCCAACCCCTACCTGCCAACCTTAAGGTTGTCTGGCCAGGTCTGTGTGCTGACACATATGCACGCGCACACACACACACACACACACACACACACACACACACACACACACACACACACACACGTAATCCTTTCTATTCATTGTAGTAAATGCTGATAAACAGAAGGAAAAGCTTCCCGTGCTCTCACCTCCTGAGTTACCCATTAGCCACATGTTGGTTCTCCTCCACTCCCTTGCCTCTGAGTATATTTCGTTTGTGGTCATGAGAACTTGCTAAGGTTCAATGACATGTGTTGACAGTTTTTCCATGCCCATGCATACTGTTCTTGGAGGACTTTTAAAAGCTCCAGACGAACTGTAGTTCTGACTTTCTTTTCTGCCAGTACCCTGTCATTAGGGAGCAGCTTTTGGCCTATTGTTTTCAGACATGGAGCATTTACCCATATTTTTTAAGATGAACAGAGAAGCTGCTTCTGTGCTTGAGTCTATTTTTTAAACATAATTTTGTTACTGATTCTTTGGGGATTTCACATCATGCACCCTAATTCTACTCATTTCCCAGTCCCCCCCATTCCCACCCTTCACTCTTGCAGTGCCCCCCACAAAAGAAAATTTAAAAAATATTAAAGTCAAACAAACAGAAACCTCTCCACTCTTCCATTTTTTCTGCCTCTCCAACACTTCTTCATTCATCTTAGTGGCACCAGGAGCTGAGATACGCCAGGCACACAGTATGCCCTTGGTCTAATCAGCTTTATTTGCAAATGTTCATTGCAAGGAGTCATTGGCCTGGTTCAAGGCCTTTGGTTTCTGGTACACCATTATCAGTGGACCCTCATCACTGGACCCTCACTGGAGCTCCTCTGGGATATCCCTCAGCCACTGGAGTCACGGAGATCCTACAGACATTGTTCCACAAGACGTGCCCCTTCACTCACTCCAGCAGGTCAAAGATGGGGTAGATGTTAGGGGGCAACCTAAGGCCCTGGATGTGGGCCTGGGTAGTAGCTGAGCTGGTCAGCCAGGCAGCTGGGGCTTCTCACCTCAGGTGAGGGACAGAGCCAGCTCTCCCAACCCATGCCATCAGGGACAGTTCTCCCTTGCCTGTGGCGAGGGGTGGGCTGGTTCCTTTACGTTTTTTTCATGTTGAACTGGGGGCTTGGGGTAAGCTTGGGGAAGTCAGAAATGTTTGGAGCTGTTCTACCAAAGTCTGTTAAGATACTAAGAAGAAGCAAGTATAGACACAAGTCCATAGTGGTTTGAATTCCAGCTTGGTCTAGAAATAATGTAGAACCCTGGACATCTCACAGAAAACCTGTGATGTGGGATATAATAATGATATGATAATGACGAGACTCCATGTTACCCACTGACCCGGCCCCCTCAGTATCTGGCCTCTTGTTCTTCCTCCACAGTCTCACCCACAGAACACCACAGAGGTATGCCCACCACGGGTCCGTGCTTTTTAAAAGTCAGACTTTTTGTAATGAATGAGTTTTGTATGAGAAGCACTAAGCTCGGCTCCTACCCGAAGAGCATCCAGATTCCTCTTCCCCAGTCTGGTGCCTCTGTGACCCTCACTCACCTGTACTCATTCATCCTTTTTATTATTAAGTTGCTTTCTAATTCTGTTTCCTAATCAGCTTCCCTGACGGAATGCATTGGTGGCCACCGGGACTTGGTGTTTTCCCGTGTCTTGCTTACCACAGAAAGGGGGCTTGATATTATCAAGTGGGAGAGTCAGCGGTGGTGCAGTAGGCACCATGGGCACCAGGGGGTCATCTGTTCATTATCACCCGGTGCCTCGATGTCAGGATCTAAGCTCCATCTCTCAGGCCAGATCCGTGGATGGTTTCTGGACAAAGCAGCCTTTGTGTCCGAGGACATCTCTGAGAATGAGAATTTCAATTAGACAGTGGCTGCCATGGCAACCGACACATTTCAGAAGCTGGGGGGGGGGGAGACTGAGGACAGGCAGGGCCAGGTGCATTTTAAAAGGCTCTTTTTTGATCCTGAATGTATCTGGAGCTTATCAGTGAGTGCCAACTTTGCCCAAGATCCCCCAGCCCACACCAGCACTCGGTGTGCTCTGCCCTGGGGAGGGATCGAGGCTCTTCCTGGTCACATCGGATATCTGCAGCTCCTAGATTCTGAGTTACTGGGGCTCAGACAAGGCCGGCTGAGGCTTTCTTTGGTGTGCCGTGGGAATAAGATAAAGAGAGCGGAAGGCAAAACATCAAGAGGAAAATCATCCTTGTTTTTGATATTCGTTCACAGATTTCCAAGTAACCATGCAGGCTCACCCTCTTGTGCTTTATTGGGGGGCAGTTTTAGCTTTTGTTTTGCTTTGTTAACAAAGAGCTATATGCATGCACTCAGGTGTCTGGGCTGTGCACTGCCTGAGTCCATCCAGGTCGCAAGCACATGGCTTCCTGGAATGACTCACCACAGTGAGGGATGTGGCAACACAGGAAAAGAGGAATGGGTGCAGCTTCTCACACTCAAACCCCCTTGCTCGTGGGGAACAAAAGGGACTTGTAGCACCCATAAAAGGATGGGTGACTGTTAGATAACTGAAAACAGGCAACTTCAGTGTAAATAAAGCTTCCTTGGGCTGTTGGAGGAAGAAACAACAAGTGTATAGAAGTTCTCTCTTCACTGAAAAGAAGACCCTTACCCTCTGCTCCCTGGGACAGGTGTTAGTATTCAGGCATCTGTACTGGCCTGCCCTCTGGATTCTGACAGGATACGCCCTCAGCAGCAGACACTAAGAGCACCACCTGTGCACATTCACTATGTTCCCTTTTTAAAGGGCCCTGCTCACCTCCCTCCCTCCCTCTTCCTCTCTCCCTCTCCCCCCTCTTTCTCTCCCTCTTTCCCTTTTTCCCCCCTCTCTCCCACTCTTTTCTTTCTCCTCTCTCCTGCTGCTCCAGTTTCCAGAGGCCAGTCATCCCCTTCCCTTTCCACTTTTTATAACCCCTTTCCCTAATTAAAACAAACAAACAAAAAACCTCCTGCTTGAACCCTGTCACATGGCATCTTTCTGTTGTTTTAAAATTACAACACCAAGTTTGTGGAAGGACAAGGGGCATGGCCAAAGATAGTGGGTGTCCAAACACTTTAGCTCTGTGGAATGAAAGTCACAGAAGACTCAGTGACCCTGAGCATTATAGTGATGTCAGTGCTGTCCGTCTGGTGTCAGAGCCAGATGGAGAGCCACTGCCCCTGAACAACCTGTGATCAGGATGCTAGCAGCCTTCTGTGAGATGTAGCAATGAGAAGGGCGGGGTGATTGTTAAGTCCAAGGAGGTGGCAACAGCACCAGACTATCTTCATAACTTCCCATGCTGCTTGGTCAAGCAAGCCATGTTGCAGGGGAGAGGAATTTGGATGCCCTCATTTCAGCCAAGATTTAGCGTCTGTTCTCTGGTATGGTGAGGGATCAGAAGAGAGATTAAGTTGTATTAAAGAAAAATAAGGTCATGTTTCCTGTAGCTGCATATCTTGGAGGCAAGATTTATTCCCACAACAAATTGCTTTAAGAGTCTCAAAACAAAACAACACAGATTGGATGTTGTTAGTTTATGTTGTTTGAGCCATCATGGCTGCTATCCAGAATCCCACCTGTTTGGGCCCTGCTTTCTGTCATATATTCACTCTTCCTGCTTTCGTTCCCATACTCAGCCTGGTCCTGACATCATCCACACTTGATGGTAGTTTAGCAGTGTGCCTCTTCATGTCTCTGCAACTGAACCTTCTTCCAGACTCAGAGAAATCAGAGTCCGCAGGGCAGGGCAGGCCTATGCCTTCAGCTGGTTGGGCTGAGGCTATGTTAGCCTCTGTCACTGTGACAAAATACCTGAGGAAAATCAGCTCTAGAATAAGAAAGATTATCTTGGCTTCTGGTTTCAGTCTGTGCTTGTCTACTTTTGTTGCTCTGGGCCTGTGGACAGGTAGAATTGTATGGCAAGTGTTCATGGCAGAGGAATCTGATTACTTCATGGTGGCCTGGAAGGAGAAGAAAGATGGAGGGAAAGACGGGGGTTGGGGGGTTGGGGGGAGCAGAGCGAGGGTGCCTGGATATAGTCCTTAAGAGCACACTCAATGTTTTATTTACTTCAGCTCTGCCTAGGCCCTCAAGTTTCCCCAACCTGCTGACAGGAAAGGCAACTGGGTACCAGGGCTTTGTGGGAATTTGACATTCAGACCATCCCAGGGCCTCCCAGAGCCAGTAGGAACCCTGGTGGATTTACTGTGTGCTTTGGGAAAAGGTTCCCACTTTTCTTAATTCTTTGTGTATTAAATGAGTCAAACCTGTCTCTTGTAAAGGACTCTGAAGAGAAGTTCTTAAAAGAAATCCCCAACAGTGCTGTTTGCTTAGAAACCTCCATGACTACAGTATAGAAGGGTGTGAGTTTCTTTGCCAATTAGCAAAACATTTAAAGCTATATCTTTTATTATGGGCTGATTTGTATTGACTATATTAAGAAATGAAGTAACAGTACCGATAACTTTTAAAATGAAAATTCTTTGTAGGTGTTGGGAAGAAACAGGAGAAGGGACAGGGATAGATATGGATTTCACTGGATGTACCTTTCCTGTAGCCTAATATCAAACATTATTTCAAATGATTTTTAAAACACAGTAATTTGGGGGCTATAGAGATGGCTCATCAGGTAAAGGGCTTGATGTGTAAACATAAAGAACAGTGTTGGGGCTCCTCAGAAATCACATGACTACAACTGGGAGTGATGGCTCATCTACAACCCCAGGGACCACAGAGGGGTCCGCTCATCAGGCTGGCTAGTTAGCCTGGTATGTCTGTATAACTAGCATCATGTTCATGTGCGCACATATATATCATTCACACTTGGGCACTCAGGCACATATGCACACACACCACAAAGGTACATAATCCCCCCACAACACACACATAGTAATTTAACTGAACAGATGTGGTAGAATATATCCCAAGGACAAAATAACAAAAACCAAACTGCTTTCAGTAAAAATTCCATTAAAAATAACATTGGTATTTCTATTAGTCGTTTTCTGCCACAATAACAAAATACTTGAAATTGAGGGCTGGCAACAGAGTCACACAGGGGCTTTTGGAAGATCACATCTAAATATATAAGTTGTATTATTTTACATATATTACATGCACATGTACACACATGTCCGCAAACACAGAGTAGTCATTGGGAAGGGATGGGGGATGAGAAGAGGGGAGGTTGTATGTCCTCCAGAAAGCCTTAGAAGTAATGAACAGCTCCATAGCAACAAGGAACCTGGCACTCAGTTTACACTCTCTAAGTACTGTTTCCCACAGAGGGGTCATTTCCATAAAGTGGAATGTGTGCAACTCATTTTGATTCTGATTTGAGTAAACTGTAAAGAGCTGCTTATGAAATGATGGGTAAACTTTGAAGACCAAGGTGATGGTAGCAAGCGATGGTGGCGGCCATGTTTTGGACGTGGCTTAAAGACACATTATGTATTTAATATTCGCACTGCTTTTTCACTTCCAAACAGTCCAGTTGGAGTGGGGCAAAACTGACTGAGCACAGGAGGAAAAGATGGCTGTGTGTTGGTCAGCATTGAAGCTGGGTTATGGTAACATGGATGCTACACCATCATCTGTATGTCAGCGTAGAAAGGAGAGGAATGGAAGGAGAGTGAGAGGGAGGATACACCATGGGTCTTCCTTGTGGGAGGACTCTGGTCATGGCGAACCTCAGGCAGTTCTACAGAGAACAGCCACCTCCTTCCACCCCAAAGGTCACGATGTCCATGGGGCAGAGAAATACAAGACCCAGGCAGCAATTCAGAAGCGGTTGCATTGAGGATAATCTGTTTAGAAGCAGGTGGCTGAGCTGGGCTGGTGGAAGGGAGGCTTGAGCCTGGCATGGGGCTGAGAACAAGGGAGTGGACCAGCCACACACCTTCAGTCCCCTCTCTTTTGGCCACGGTAGCTTTTAAAAGGAATGGCTCCAGTCCCCTGTTGTAGCTGGGTCACTACTTACAGGTTTTCAACCATGCAGGCATCAACCTAGTCTGTTTCTGCAGTGAAATTTCAAGCTTAAAACATTCTAGAACTTTCCACCTATGAAAAATCAATCCCCCTCCCCATCTCATTGCCTGTAGCCAATTCTAGGCAAGAATGACCTTGGACTTCAATCCTTCCTCTGCCTCCTGAGTCCTGAAATTACAGGCATGTACCATCACACCCAGGTTACCTGTCAATAGTGTTTGAACCCAGGGCTTTGTGCCACCAGATAAGCACTCTACCAACTGAATTGCATGTCTAGACTCAAAGTGTTCTTTAGAACACAGTGTTGATTGAAGATTTAGCTCTAACAAAATACAGACTATATTAGACCAACTATTAAAAAATAATAGGATAATTTAACAGAATAAAGAAATTTCACAGGACTCTTTGTTGGATAGTCATGGCCAGGTGGTGACTGAAGGACAAGGGAGGTTAAGTCCAACAGAACTCTGGAAACCGATATGGTGATTGGTGGTCTTGTATGGAGTTTACTATTCAGTTTACTAAGCCACAGATTTATGCTGTATGGATGCCCTTTTATTTTCATTTAGTGATTTTGTTTTGTTGTATGCACATTAGTGTTTTGCCTGCATGTATGTCTGTATACTTACTACATTAGTGCCTGGTGCCCTCGGAGGTCACAGGAGTATTCCCCAAGAATCGGAGTTGCAGATGGTTGCGAGCTGCCCTGTGGGTTCTGGGTTGTCTGCCTGAGCAGCAAGTACTGAGCCATTAACCACTAAGGCATCTTTCCAGTCCTGAAACGCCTCTTTTGGGGGTGACAGCTGGGGGAAGGGAGACAAGATCTCACTGTGTGGCCTTTGGCTGGTCTGCAACTTGCTATGTAGACCACACTCACCTGGAACTCACAGAGATCCTCCTGCCTCTGCCTCTGCCTCTGCCTCTGCCTCTGCCTCTGCCTCTGCCTCTGCCTCTGCCTCTGCCTCTGCCTCTGCCTCTGCCTCTGCCTCTGCCTCTGCCTCTGCCTCTGCCTCTGCCTCTGCCTCTGCCTCTGCCTCTGCCTCTGCCTCTGCCTCTGCCTCTGCCTCTGCCTCTGCCTCTGCCTCTGCCTCTGCCTCTGCCTCTCCTTCTAAAGTACCAGGACTACCCATCACAGTCCAGCCTTAAGACATCTTTTTAAATACTGTATGTTGGGTTTGGTGGCTAAGGGCTCTTTTTTACAGAGAACCTGAGTTTGCTTCTCAGTACCTACATGATAGCTAACAACCATCTGTAACTCCAGTTCTTGGGGATCCAATGTCCCCTCTGGCCTTCATAGACACTGCATATACATGGTGCACATACATACATGTAAGCAATGCACTCATACACAGAAAATAAGAGTTAAGATCATTTTAAAATGCTGTGTATTTCATTATATAAATGTAAAATCATATACTAAAAAAATAAATTTAAAAAAAGATAAGAGTATGAAAAAGCTCAAAATAGAAGATAACCCTGTGTGATTGTACCACTAAAGGTACCTGTTGTCAATCCTCTGGAGTGGATCCTTCTGGGAGTTAAGCTTAGTGGTTAAGGGGATGATCTTTGAGGGCTGGAGAGATGGCTCAGCAGTTAAGAGCAGTTCTGGAGAACTAGACCTCAGCTCCCAGCACCCACATCACATGGCTCACAGCCACCTGTAACTCCAGCTCTAGGGTGCCTGATGCCTCTGGCCTCTATGGGCATCCCAACTCATGTGCACACACCCGAATGCAGACAGGCAGACAGACAGACAGACAGACAGACAGATACACACACACACACACACACACACACACACACACACACACACACACACACACCTACACACAATTAAAAATAACAAAACTCTTTAGAAAGATGAACTTTGGAGTGAAGCAAGTCTCCACTAATTATATATGTGCCACAGGATGAGTTACTACCATTCTCTCAGATCCCCACACCTCCAAGTCTGGGGTCACAGGTACACACAGCCATGCCTGACATTTTACATGGGTGCTGAATTTTCAAACTCAGTCCTTGTGCTTGTAGACAGCAAGGGATCTGCTGAGCCATCTCCTCAGTCCTGTAGTTGGGATTTTATAGACATATTTTTCTCTGGACCACCAGCTCACAAATAAACACAGAGGCATTATTAGTTTTGAAAGTTTGGCCTTTAGCTTAGGCTTGTCCCTCCCCAACTAGCTCTTATAAACTTAAATTAACCCATTCCTATTAATCTATGTTTTGCTATGTGGCTTTTTACCTCTCTTTCATTCTGTATGTCTGACTACCTCTGTGTCTCCTTGGTATTTTCTAGTGCACCTAGATTCTTCCTCCATTTCCTTTCTCTCCTGGGAAACCCCACCTATACCTCCTGCTTAGCTATTGGATGTTCAGCATATTACACCAGTTACAGCAATACATCTTCACATAGTGTACGAATATCCCACAGTGTTTCCCCCTTTTGTCTAAATAAAATGGAAAGGTTTTAATTCTAACATAGTAAAAACTATATACAATAGGAACGATTAACAGGTAAGAATTATATTCACAAGTTCATTTGTATTTGGCAAAATTGGAGAAAGTATTGTATTGCCTAGCCTGTCTTAGTGAGTCCAAAGTTTTATCCCTAAATCACTTTTTATTATGACTTGTATTACCATCCTAAAAAAATTTCTTTTTAGACCTTAAAACACCATTTTAGATAAACAGCTTAAGCTTTTGTGCTTTTACCCTTTTAAACTTTGCATTTCTTATGTATGTTTCTTTTCTGAATTTGATAACAAGGAGAACTGTAAAACTATAACTATCTAGTATTCAACCCCATCAAAATCCTGAGAAGACTATAACATTACCTGAGTAAACCCTAAGTTTGTATCAACATACAAAAACTGATATCAACATAAAATATGTGAGACTAGTGGTAGTTCAGAAGTAGACTCAACAATCTACCCTTTTATCTTATCATTAGTATTCCCCACCTCTTCCCTTCAGAAAGAGATCCCCGAATCTAATCTCTTTGTTCAGCTTTTTTCCTGGCCATCACCAATAACAACTTGTAACCAACAATGACAAACAGCCACAGCCCACCTTAACCATAACCACAAATGACAAAAAAATCCACTTTACCTCTTGGGAATGTGGGTGCCCTCTTCTCCAGACTGCTTCCTGTTGTCTGGGAACACTGGCATCTTGAGGAGACCCTGAGAAAATTGGGATAATGGTCAAGTCCCTGGAGAGGTAGCTGTATTATTTTCTTGTTTAGTTTTAGTGTGATGGGGAAGTTCAGAGCTTATCTGAAGTCTTTTCTGGAGTAGTCTGTGAGACTGAACCATCTCAGCTAGCAGCTTTGACGTTGTTCAGAGTATAAAATAGTGAGGAAACTGCAACAGAGGCATTCTGAGAGGCTGCATCACCTGGGAATTTGGTCTTTTTTTTGGAAAACACATAAACTTTTAAAGGTTTGTGTGTGTGTGTGTGTGTGTGTGTGTGTGTGTGTGTGTGTGTGTGTGTGTGTGTGTTAACGTAAATATGAAGTGTGTGGTATGTACAAGTCAGTTAAAGATATTTTTGTTTATGCTTGAACAGGTAAAAAGCATTTGTCAACTTTATAAGGTCATTTGAACTATATAACTAAACTGTAGTATAAATCTATTTCCATCCATATGAAAATATGGCATGATATAATAAGTCATGAGGACTCGATAGCAACAAGATTTATCATGTCTCATCCAGTCTCAGAGCTGTTCCAATAGGAGAGGGATCAGCATATACATCACCATCCTATAGTCTTTCTTGGTTCCTTCTTTCATGTCGATAGCCAAGATTTTTAGGAGGTCTCCCCTAGTCAAATCTGACCTTCATTAACTTTGAATAGAACCATAACTTTTTGTTTCCAGTGGAAACAAAGGTATATCCTCTCCCCCAATATTTTCTGACTTCCATTTTGAAGTAAAGCCTTTAAAAAAAAATATATAGGTTGATTTAATTTAGCAGTTTCTATAATCTAATGTCTCTCAGTAACTATTGTTTTTTTGTAAATTAGCATTTTAAGTATTTAAAGTCAGCAAAACATCCAGGATCCAGACACCCTGTGTATTCCCCATCTTTATCTGGCTTTTTTTGTTGGTTGGTTTGTTTGTTTGTTATATTACTGTATTCTTTCTTTAAAGACTTTACTTTATTATTTTTAAAATACTTATTTTTCTATGATTATCTATACCAATTTCCTTTTCTTTCTTTAGCATCTGAGCACATTTTAAATTATACTGTATCTATTTGGAGATTTGTGTGTGTGTCGGGTGGGGGGGCTGGTTTTCCTAAGTTGCCTGTAGCATTCTCTGACTATGTGAGACAAATCATTTTGTTGTTGCTGTTATGTTTTGTTTTGTCTTTCAAGACAGTGTTTCTCTGTGTAGCAGCTTTGGTTGTCCTGAAACAAGCTCCATAGACCAGGGTGGTCTTGAACTCACAGAGATCCGGCTGCCTCTTCCTCCTGAGTGCGGGGCTTAAAGGCATGCACCACCACTGCCTGGCTTGAGACAAATCTTAAACTGCCATGTCAGCTGCCATGACTTAGTTTAGTGCATGACTCAAGCTCACAGGCAGTGGCTGGAAGCCACATCTCCATATATTGATGACCCCCCTGATACCGCAGGACTAGGAATCCACATATGGCCCCTTGTCCAGAACTTTTCTTAGCTTTCTCAGGCCCTATGTTTGGATATTCAAGGCTCCATGGTGGACGCTATATGTAACAGTCTTTCTCTGTCCCACCAGCAAGCTCCCAATAACAACACAGAGACGCTGGCCTTTAGCTTAAGCTTGCATCACTAGCTCTTACAACTTGAATTAACTCATTTATATTAATCCATATTTTACCTCGTGGTGTTACCTCTGTATCATCATGCACCTCCTGCTCATTCTATGTCTCCTCGTGTACCTGACTTTCTTCTTCCCATAGTCCTCTCTGTCCCTGGAAGTCCTGACTAAACTCTTTCTGCCTAGCTATTGGCCATTCAGCTCTTTACTAAACCAATCACAGTGACACATCTTCACACAGCATACAAATATCCCACCACAGGATTTGTTCTTTTGTTTCTAAAGCCTATGCTACCTTGCTGCAAGGCATATGGGCTCCTGTTTCCATTTGACTGCTTAGAAAAGGATACCCCCTTATTTCCAAGCTAATGCCTGGGGCATGCTGAGCTAGGTGACACCACACCGATTGCCTCTATGTCCATGCCCCCACTACACAGCTTCCAACCTGGAGATGTCTAGGCGGATCAAGATGGAAGGAGGGTTTGTGAAGCAGGTGAGGGAGGCTGCAGACTTAGCAGGAGGCGAGGAGAAGTAGCTTTTGATTTCTGAACTGGATCCTTTGATCTGAAAATCAATAAGAGCAAATGAATTAGACCCCAGGAAGTCTTTCTCTGCCATGCCTGCTATGGTGGCTTTGGAATTTGCCACTGTCCTTTGTGACTGCCTCCAGAATTCCCCCTCAGGGACCTCCGTGGAGAGTAGGCATCAAGTAGACTTTTCATTCTGAGAGAGAGGAGGGGAGGGAGGGAAGGAAGGAAGGAGGGAGGGAGGAGAGAGAGAGAGAGAGAGAGAGAGAGAGAGAGAGAGAGAGAGAGAGAGAGAGAGAGAGAGAGAGAGAGCCCTGTGTGATGTCAATTGCTCACCCTACTGTTCAGCAGCTGCAGCTGTCCCAGAGTCTCAGCTGTAGGAAGAAAGCCTGGATTTAGTAGGTCTTTACAGCAAATGTCAACTAGATCCCCACAAAGCTGTGTGGAGACTCCACAGGGAGCCCAGCCAGGCTATTTCCAGACTCTGCAGCCCAGTTCAAGGGCTGAGCACTGACTCTGACCAGCCAGGAATTTGGCATGACTGTGTTTCTGGGATGCGATGCAGCTTCTGAGTTTACCATTTCTACTGCCAGTTACCCTGAGCAGAAAGTGCCACCTGAAGGGTTTGGGGAGCCGTAGTTCCAAAGTCAGAGGGTATGTTAGTTATCACTCTTCAGTCTCCAGATTATGTCAGACCCATCAGGAATGTTCTCCAGTTGGACATAATTGAGTAGAGGGCTTTGTATCCTGCCTCAGTGCTTGGCCCAGCCTAGGTACCACACGACCAAGTACTGACTGAATTATTCCCATAGGATCTAATAACAGCAGAGAACTCTGGGAGTTTAGATTTAGCCATCAGTCGTAAGGAACCGAGGATGGCTAAGCTCAAGAAGCTAGTACCCAGTTTTTCCCATCATGTTCTTTTCTAAGCACTGATCCAGAGCACTAACCCCTGCCCCATCTCAGATAGCTTTGATGGATGCTAATGGCCCAGACCAGGAGAATTCAAATCTGACAAATGTGAGTTCAAACTCTACTACCTGTTAGCTGTTTGACCGCATACAAATTGCTTCATCTTAAAAAAAAAAAAAAAAAGTCCAATACCTTGCTTAGAAATATTTGCCCCTCAACCTCCATATATATATATAGGTGTGTTTGTGCCACAGAATGCCTGTTGGGTCGGAGGGCAACTTTCAGGAGTTGGTTCTTTCCTTGCACTGTAAATTCTGGGGATTGAAGCTGACCAGCAAGTGCTTTTACCCACTGAGCTATCTTAAGGCTCCTGCTCCATCCCATAGTTTATGCCTCTTGCTTTGTCTTCAAATTAGAAAAATGGTCCTATCTTGTTCCTCCAATAACTGTCTTTCTTTCAAGAAAGTTGGTCCCATCTGGATAACTCAGGGTCATTCATCAACCTAAAAGTCTTCAACTTAATTTATGTGAACAATTTCACATCTGTTATAGGAAGTGACATGTCCACACATTATTGGGATTGGGAAGGATGCCACCATCTTCAAGAGGGTATTAGTTAGTTATCACGGCAAGTCTACAGTTCTTGTCTAGGTGAGCAAAGTAAGCCACAGCTGTGATGTGCAAAAACACATCAGCCACTCATATAAACCAAGTTTCCTTTTCACGTTTTTATATTTATTTATTTGTTTGTTTGCTTGTTTGTTTGTTTATTTATTGGATTTTCAAGAAAGAATTTCTCTGTGAAACAGCTCTGGCTGTCCTGGAACTCACTCTGTAGATCAATCTGGCCTCTAACTCACAGAGTTCTGCCTGCCTCTGCCTCCTGAGTGCTGGGATCACAGGTGTGCACTACCACTGCCCTGCTGACATACTCTTTTTAACTAGAGTCCATACACAGTTACCCTTCCTTAGTTTCTGCCCACTGCCCCTATTTTATCTCTGACACCACATCCAGGCTATCATTTGATGTTAGGTGTTACATCTCTAGGTTCTTCCTGTGACAGTTGCTCAGACCTTCACCATTTCTGATGTCTTTGAAAGTTTGGAAAGTGCTGATCAAATATTTTGTAGGCTGCATGTCAGTTGGGATTTGTCTGCTATTTTCTCGTGAGAGGGTTGTAGACTTTGAAGAGGAAAACTCCAGAGATAAAAATGCCCTTCCCACCCCATCCTCTCAACAGTACACACTGTCTGCATGACCTTCACATTCATGCTTGCTTTGAGTGTGAGAAATTGTTTCTCAGGTGTCTCTGTTATAAAGAACTTGTTTTTAACTTCATTTTCATGCTGAGAGTTTTAAGGGGAAATCATTGTGTCCTGCTCTCCTTAAAGAATGTGATTGCTGCCTTTTTCTGGGCAGAGGATTCCAATCAATGATTTTGAATTCTGCATGTGCCTACTTAGCTACTTTATGGGGTGTTTGCTTTATTCTTTGTCTATAATATAATATTACTTTACATGTTTGTAAAATTATCCAAGCTGTAACTGTTGGGAGAACTCCCCTTTGATTCTTGTATTCTTAATTTTTTTTACTTTGATCATATTTTGATCATATTCTTCCCCTGCTGTTTTTTAATTTTTTATTTTTAAGATTATAATATAGTAATCATTCCCTTCTTCCCTTACCTCCCTCCAAATTCTCCCTTTCAAATGCTCTCTTTTAAATTCATGATTTCTTTTTAGATAGTTGTTATATACATAAATGTATATATATATGTGCACATATTCTTAAACAAATAAACAACCTTGATCTGCATAATGTTACTTGTATGTTTTGTTTTGTTTTTCTTTTTGAGATGTTGTATGTATGTATTTGTGTGTGCTTATGTTTAAGACTTCTTTATTTCCTGGCACTGTAACATATGTGCTCTGGGCTCATTGTAAATATTTTCGGCCTTAGCCCTTAGAGCAACCATTTCTCCAAGGAGCTGTGTCCCTTTTACTGGCTGATACTAAAAAATACTGTGATGGAGGTGCCCGCTGAGCACGCTGCTTATAGTTCAGAAGTTCAACTTTTGTAGCATTAAGTTTAAGGTCTCATTTGGCCTGTAAGTAGAGAGACACATGCAAGCCATCATTCTGTACAGATGTCTAGAGCTCAGGGAGGGGTCTGATGGGGACCACATCTGAAAGTCATCATACTAGATAGTCCCCTGTATCTGATGCTGGTCTTGAATTCCTGACCTTGTTTCTACCTTCCAAGTACTGGGATTACAAGTATGTGCTTGGCTTAGGTGACCTTTTTTGGAGGAGTTTTGCCTTAAAGGGAAACAAAGAAATAGGCTGGTATCTAGAGAGTGATATGATAAAGAGGATTCCCAAACAATCCTCAATCCTCTCTCTCTTTCTCTCTCTCTCTTTCCATATGTATGTATGTATGTATGTATGTATGTATGTATGTATGTATGTATGTGTGTATGTGTATGTGTATGTGTACGTATATTCTCTTTTTGTTTTGAAGCAGAGTTTCTCTACATAACTCTGGCTGTCCTGGAACTTACTAGGTAGATCAGTCTAGCCTTGGCCTCACAGAGATCAGCCTGCCTCTGTCTTCAGAGTGCTGGGATTAAAGGCATGTATCACCATGAATGGCCTTTAACCTTTTTAATAATGGAACCGATTACAGTGCATTTATACTTATGGAAATAATCTTATAGTTTTGGTTGTGAGCCTAGCCTTTAACAGCTGACCCATTTACAGAGAATGAGAAACACTAATAGTCTAGTAAAATGAGGGAATAATAATGGCAATGCTTATTATTAAGATATTTCTTTTGAGATGCCTGTACATTATGTTTATTGCAGTTCCATTCACAATAGCCAAGTTAAGGAATTATTGTGCATATGAATATAATGTGTACATATGTAAAAACATGTTTCTTAGCTCTAAAGAAAAACAAAATGATGTGGTTTGCTAGAAAGTGAATGGAAGTGGAGTTCAATATGTTAGATGTAAAGATACAGTGTTGCATGTTTTCTCCCATATGTAGAATCTATGTTTTAAAAGAAGTGAAAGAAAAGGTGAGACTATTTGGAAAGAATAAGGGGATCACCTTGGGGTAAGGAGGAG
Organism: Cricetiscus sungorus; assembly: GCA_030556225.1. Lineage (NCBI taxonomy): Eukaryota > Metazoa > Chordata > Mammalia > Rodentia > Cricetidae > Cricetiscus > Cricetiscus sungorus. Next base: position 18,596,434 of record JANBXA010000728.1, on the reverse strand, counting down.
AGAAGGAATGCAGTAGGGTGGATGATATCACAGTACATCGTGTATATGTATGAAAGTGCCACAGGATGGAAAATGTCACTGTTTTCTCTTATTCAGCCAAGTGCTCTATATGAACAATCTCATTTAATGCCTATTAAATATAATAATAGTTTAAGGGTAGATATCACAAAACATCCTGCAATGTAAGCAGTAATCACATTTTAAACATCAGGAAGCAGAGGCCAGGAAAGAGCAAAGACAGCCAAGCTAAGGCTGGAAGCTAGACAGTGGCAGATCTATGGTCAGATCTAGATTATTGTGAGGCTAATGTCTGTAATGTTAGTCAAGATGTCGTTTTAAAATTCTTGGGGCATTCCCTCTTATTATTTCTTTATTTTCTTTTCTCCTTTTTGTGGAAAATATGTTTTCTAGTTAGTAAGGTTACTAGAAGGGTTGACATACAAGACAATGGAAGTCCCCATACTTCTCTGGAGCCTTACCCACAAAGCAATATAGCCTCTTATGACTTCTTTTCCTTTCCAATGGACAGTCAAATGTATTTTTACCTCTCTATTCATTCTCTGCATCCATTCATGCATCCATCTATCCCTGCATCCATCCCAGAAATATAGAGAGCACCTGGAAGATTCTTGGGATACACAGAAAACCAAAGTGCACATGGTGTGTGAGTATGTTTGTGAAACTTAATCTCCTTCTTGAGTACTTTTGGACACAGATGGCAGATTCTATGACAGTGGCTTATTCTGTCCTCTGGTCTCGGGCAAATCTTAATTAGGTTTCTGATACTGTTTCAAAACACTGACCAAAGCATCTCAGGGAGAAAAGAGTTTATTTTAGCTTACAGCTTACAGTCTGTTATTCCATTATGAAAGGGTGGAAACTCCAGGCAGGTAATGACACAGAGATCATGGAGGAATGCTGCCTACTGGTTTGCTTCTCATGCCTTGCTCAGCCTGCTTTCTTATACAACCCAGGACCAGGACCTGGCCAGGGATGGCACTGCCCACGGTATGATGGGCCCTCCTATATGAATCATTAATCAAGCAAATACCCTACAAACTTGCCAGCAGGCCAGTCTGATGGCGGCATTTTCTCAATTGAGGTTCCCACTTTCAAGATACTCCAGCCTGTATCAAGTTGATGAAAAACTAGCCATCACTGGCAGGTAATAAAAGTGAGGCAAGAGGTTTGGGTTACTACAGTTGAGTAAGCCGTGAGTGTGGCCAACTATAAAGTCCAAGGTTTACCTAATAGGGGCAGCCATTTCCCAAACTAAGCTGGTAATCCTGAACTACAGCATTGACAAAAAATGTACTTTCTCAAAAAGAGAATGGAATGAACACTTTCACACGAAGGCTCCTTGTAGGCAACTGATGTTAATAACCCTTTCCTTGCCCTCCTACACATTCCTCCTCCATTTATAACTGACACCTTCCAGTTTATGGGTGTCAGTTTGCACATTTTGCCTCACTGTAATCCAGTTAATTAAGTGAGCATGGCGGTTCTATGCTTACCTGATTAACAAATAAACCACTGTTTAACACTATCTGTGTTACATTTTGGTCCTTCAAAAGTTTTGAATTTTATATCCTAGTCCTTCAAATCTCAATTTCTCTGAAACATACTTTATGGCTATTGACATGTGTCTAAAGAATGTGTGAGTACTCATACATTTAGACTGGGCCAAGTAGATAATAAATTCTAAACGCTAACTTGAACATTCAAAGGATACGTTGCTTAAGAATAAACTCAGAAAGGAATGGATTATAGGGAAATTCTTGGGCCTTTTGGAACTGTCATTAATATGAGTGTTGAGAATGGAAGGCGGAGACACACAACTCAGACACTTGGAACTAGGACATGCACAGTTTCTCTTGTCTAGGTCAGTGAATTGAATCCAGCCCAAGGCAACTGTCTGCAGTGTGTAAGCATCAACGTGTGTTCAGTGGTCTTGTGAGGCACGTGGGAGCTCAGCTTGCTGCTAGAGCCGGGTTTCCTGTGCCATTCTGTAGCCATGCTCCAATGACATCCTTTAATGCTAACATCACCATCTCCTGGTTACTTGATAGAGTGACAGAAGTGTGTGTGTGGGGGGGGGTTGTTTAGAGGGCCCATCAGGCAGTAGTACCTTAAGTCTTTCTGTTAGTTTGTCTATTGTGTGATATTGCACTACCTAAGTGCTGGGTCTTATTTTTTATTTATTTAAAATGCCTTTATTATTATTATGGTGATGATGATGATGATGGTGTGTGTGTGTATGTGTGTGTGTGTGTGTGTGTGTGTATGTGTGTGTGTGTGTGTGTGTATATGAGTGTGAGTACCACAGCACCCACATGGAGGTCAGAAGATCACTTTCAGGAGTCAGTTCTCTTCCTCTATTATAAGACCCAAGAATTATCAGGCTAGTGTGGCAAGTGCTTTTCTTCTGCTGTGCCACCTCACTGACCTCACGTACTCTTTTACTTTCATGAGTAATATTATGTTTTTGTCCCAGCTACACTATTATTTACATAATTTAAAAGAGCAAGCTGCATTTTACTTAACTATTACTTTCATATGGAAAGTTTGCTTCATTGTCATTAATCAAAAACCAACATTACTTGCCATAGAAGAGAAAGCATCTATAAGGTGCAATAAGTTGTATAACCATTCCAGCTTTGTCAACAGCTGTGTCTTAGTAACACTTCTGTTCACCATTGATGGAAAATGTTAGAACCAAATCCTTCTGTGAAGAAGAAAAAATTCCAACCCTAGGTTACATATACCAACAGGGCAAGTTCACCCTTTTTCCTGGGAAACTATTAGCTTATTAATTTATTAATTGACTTGAATTTTATCAAAACCTTATTCTGCTTCTAGCAGAGTTCCCCACCTTGTGCCTTCTTGGCTGGTAATGATGGATTTTTATTATACTCTATTGGTAGTTCACTGAGCAAATATTTATTCAGAACACATTAGAACAACCTCCAAGTTCCATGGCTGGCACCATACTGTCACCATGGTTCAGTGGATTGGTTCAGATTATTTAGTTATTAAATATTTTTAGCACTGTCCTCAAGTTTCCAAGTTAATGTGCATGGAAGGGGATCTGATGAAAGGAACTGAGAGCCCAAGGATTTCTTTGGAAGCTGAAGGACCAGGTCAGGCAGAATGAAGGGGTCTCCAGAACATAGTTATGACTGGACACTTGTCAGGAATGGACCCTCCAGGGTCTTTATTCGCCTGTTTGCTTATTAAAAGCCCACATCATATTTGCAGAGTGTGGAGCTGTCCGCAGTGCTGATTTTTGTCTGCAAGATTGACTAGGTTACATAAGGAAAAGGATCTTAATGGCCTTTTGAATGAGCTGTGAAGAGAGGCACTCTCTGACTGATTTTCCTCTTTTCTGCCCTCAAACTATTTTTTGGTTATACTTCTCACTGTGCCGATGCAGAAATGCATATAACAAAAGCAGCCCTTGTTAGCCATCAGCCACTTCCCAGAGCACTCTGCATGCATTATCTCTTTTAATCCATGCAGTGACCTTATTCATAATTATTCCCAATTTCTGGATAAGTGATATGGTGAGCAAGGAGGTTGTTTATCTGGTGCAAGGTCACACAGTTAATGTAAAGGTAGACTTGAGGTTTAAATATTCTGACTTCAAACAATTTTAAATTTCTTCTTTAGGTGTGTAAAGCAGGAGACTGACTGATTGAGATCAATTCCAGGGCATATTATTAATTTATCACCAAAAATCTTGTCTTTGTTTCTAAATAACAACATTTGCCTTTCTGAATAACAACATTCACTGTGACTGCTGGAAGTTTGTCATAGTGTACAGCTACATGTGATGTTCAGTGCAGCTGGGTGGCTTACACTGATGACTGAGTCTTGCTGATAGCCAGGAACACATTCTTCTGAACCACAATGGTCCTGCTATCTGGGGATATGCTTCTCTTGTGTTTTGAGGGATCTCTAAGCACAGTAGACTCTCCATGTAGGAAACACACCTTCTACATGCCTCTAGGTTGACTTAGAACAAATTCCAGCCACAGAGAACACAACCAACTCAAGAGATCAGGAAGAGAGTTGACATGTTTAAGAGGCTCCTGGATTACAAATCCACAAATACACTCTATAGCCTACACAAGAGCTTACTACATCTACACAAATAGTCAACATTGCAAAAGTCCCACCATTCCCAAGGTCATTTGGACATTGTAATGTTTTGTAATCCAAACAACTGTCAGGAATCAAATGCTCCCCTTCTTTTATAATAATGTGTTTACTGTTTCTCAGCCCCATCTGACATTTATAAAGTACCTGGTTATAGGAGCAAAGGAAAATAAGACCCATCTGATATTTGAAACTGATGCAATCTCCTCCCTACCAGAACTGCCTATTACAGGGCATTGTGCATTGCCTGAGGCTTCACCTTTCTCGTTCTGTAAGCTCCTCCTTTCTCTCTCCAGGGACAAACACAAATTAATGTGTGTACTGGAAAGTGGTGAGTAATGACATCAGGGTCTTCAGGAAGCCAGTTTACACTTTGTAGAAATGATGGATTCGGCTTCCCATGGTTCCTTGACTTCTAATCAAACATGCTAATTAGAACCTTACAAACAAACCAAGGCTGAGAAGAGGGTGTTTTCACCCAGGAGGAGCACAGAGAGCTATTCTCAACCCCACTCAGCTGGAACATGGTGCTTCAGCCTTTGTTCCTTGTCAGAAAGAATCATTCTGCCCTTGCAACTCCATCTTCTTACCTGTGATACAGAATAAAAATCATTTATTTGACCCCCCAAACATTGTCTTTATTATGACTGACAAATAGCCATCATTTTGTGTTTGACACTTTGTGAAAGTATTAACATCTCCTTTGACTATCTATTGACTGCTCATGATAGGGGATGAACACATTTGCTGAAATAACTTTTAAAAGTGAAGTGGCAGTTACCCACATGACAGTTTTAGTGCTAAGATACTAAATAAAGCCAAGTCCCCCTAGAACCTTATAATGTACCTATATAGTTTAAGATGAATTATTCTCAGTAGAAAATTCATGTGAGAGAGACAGAGACACTGGAAGTCCACATAACCTGTGGATCAGGGCAGGGTCATGCTGGCTGGTTGGTCAGGTAACTAGAGTTACCTGGAGAACAGGTAACCTCAAATGAAGAATTACTTCTACCAGTCTTGTCTGGGAGTACATTTTCAATATTGTTGATAGATGTAGGATGGCAGAGCCTACTGTGGATAGTGCCATCCCTGGGAAGGTGAGCCTGAGCATTATAGGAAATATAGGTGAACAAGCCATGGTGAGCGATCCAGGGAACAATGTTCCTCTATGCCAGAGTCTATGGTCTCTGCTTTGGCTTCCCTCATGATGGACTGTAACCTGTAAGTCAAATAGAGCCTTTCCTGACCAACTTGGTTTTGGTCAGTGTTTATCATGCCAACAGGAAAGTCACCACTGTCTTTTAGGATAGTCCTCTTTCCCTTGTCATGGAATGTGATCATGAAGAAAGCTAAGAAAGGGTTGTAAATGTTACAATGGAAAAAGTCTGAAAGACATTTTGACAATATGTATGCTTTTTAGTCTGTGGACAATGACTACAGCCCTGTCTCTATACTTGGCAGATCGCAACTATGCATATCATATCCTGGAATTTCATAATCCAGATCTCTCTCCCTTTCTATCCAGTACTGGACTCAGGGCTCCAGGGTGTTCTCCACATTCATAGAATTTTAGAGCTGAAAATTTAATATTTCCAAATACATAAATAATAAATTTTCACAAACAGGTCTTGGGCTAATGGAATTCTTTCATTTATTTATTTATTTATTTATTTATTTATTTATTTATGTATTTATTTGATTTTTAATGTTACTGAAGACCTACTGGATGCCAGGCACTAAACCACTAATACTTAAAGTGTTCCTTGCTATACTCCTCATGTGCTTTGTACTCTAGTGGATGACACAGAAGACAAAAATAGCCAATAGAAAAGTGCTTGGGGTGATGAAGATGCAGAGAGGTGAATGCCTTGAAGAAGACAAGACTGAGTAATGTGGTCAGAATCCCTGGCCACATGGTCTGGCTACTTGTTCCTATTAAGAAGAAAAGTATATAAGAAGGAAAAGTGGGTTTATTCACAATATGGGCCTGTAGTGGTTTGAAAGAAAATGGTCTCCAAAGCCAGTGGCACTATTAGGAGGTGTGGCCTTGTTGGAGGAAGTGTATCGCTGTGGGGCGGGCTTTGAGGTCTCTTGCTGAAGCTTCCCTCAGTGTGACTGGCAGTCCATTTCTTGTTGCTTCCGAGTTAAGATGTAGAACACTCAGCTCCAGCATCACATCTGCCTGCACATCACCATGCTCTCCATCATGATGATAATGGACTGAACCTCTAAAATTATAACCAAGCCACCCCATTTAAATGTTTTATTTTATGAGTTGCTGTGGCCATTTATTCTTCACAGCAATAAATACTCTAACTAAGACAGGCCCAAACCAGGTAGAGTTATTGTCTGCCTCACCTTCCCCACCACTACACTTCCCACAAAGAACAGAACTAAAACCAGGGAATGTACACACTAGAGTGGCCGCCCGCTCCAGTGACATGGCTGAAAGCCTGTCCTTGTTCCGGGTGCTGGAGCTTCTGGGAATAGTCTTCCTTCTTGGAATGATATTTCCTGTGGGGGAGCTGGACCTGGGAAAGAAGTTTGTTTGTGTATTAACCAATTTATGTTTTAAATTGTAATGTCTAGGAACTCTGCTACCATGGGACAGTGGCTCTGGGAAGAAAATGGCCACAAGACTAAGGGAACATGTGTCTGTGGAGAATGATGCTTGAGCTGGGCTTTGGCAAGAAAGAGCCAGCTGTTACAGAAGTAAATACTGCAAAGTGGAAATAAGTGTCTCATACTGAGGGGCAGAAGTAGGAAGCCAGTGTGGGTGGATCACAATAAGGGGGGAGGGGTGAGGAAGAGGAGACGTGGGGGGGGATGGGTGGTATGTGTCAGGTATAGTTTTGTAAGTCACAGTTATATTTTTATTACATCTATTTATTTTGTATGCATATTGGGTGGGGAGATATATGTATGTATGTATACCATGGCATGCATGTAGACATTAGAGGATTGCTTCTCTCCTCCCACCATATGGGTCCCAGAGACCAAACCCTGGTTGTCACGTTTGGTGGCAAGTACTTTTTACCAGCTTAGCTGTCTCACTGAAGTTAGATTTCTTCCTTTCCTTTCCTTTCTTTCTTTTTGTGTGCAGTGTAAAACCTTTGAGAAGATTTAAGCAGAGAAATAAAGTGACATAAAGTGACATACCTAGGGGATTTTTATTTGGTTGTTGGTTTTTTTTGTTGTTTTTTGGTTTATTTTGCTTTTTTTTTTATTTTGGCTTCTGTTTTTTAGATTGGTCCTGTTGCTGGTAGTGAAGAGCAGGGCAGCTCAGTGGTTATACAGGTGGGTGTTGGACCCAGGAAGACTCAGTTCCCAGTCTGGTTCTCTTGCTTCAGAATTCTATGGCCTTGGGCAAGTGGCCTCATCAACTTCTCATTGCATCTGACTCTGCTCTATAAATAGAGAATAATAACAACAGATTTTAGTGCCCAGAGTTGCTGAGTTCACATATGCAGTTTAGAACAGTGCTTGCCACAGGAAGCATTCAGTAGACACCATTATTAACACCATGAGAATGGGAACCACACTTTGGATGATACTGCAAAGACAAGCAGGCTCTCCTCCTCTTCTGTGCAGCTGAAATGCTTAGCCTGAAGCAGAAGAGACTCAAAAGAGGTTTGCTGGGCATTCTATTCTGCTCAAAGCAGAAAGCTCATTCATTCTTATTCCAAATGAGCTTGGAGTCCCCAAGTGACCCTCCTGTCCCAGGGAGCCCAAAGCATCCACTACAGTGTCTCCTTAGGAGGTTCTGGTGTAAACAGAGGACCGCTGAGCATCTTCCAGTGTTGCAGCATGACAGGGCATAGGGGAAGGACCATGGTATCAGTAAGTCCTTAAACGTGGGCTGGGGTAGTTAGAAGCTGTTCCTCCATCAGATGGAGGAGAGTCCAGGAATGAAAACAGGGAGAATGTGGAAGGGGAATCGTCTGGAGCTGGATTCAGAAGCAATATGAACCACCTGACATAAGGGGATTTGAACCTGGGTCCTCTGGAATTGAGGCAATTGCTCTTAGCCACTGGGCTACCTCTCCAGCCCCGAGATCCTGATTTATAGAAGAGATGGCAGCAATGCTCGAGGGAAAGAAAACGACACAGGTTTTCCAAATATCTGGGAGAAAAGGAGAAGTGGGGGTGGGAGGTGCTACTCATCTGAGGCTGAAAACTAGTCTTGAAAACTGGGTGGGTAGAAGGCCTAACTCAGGTCTGAAAAACGTTATATGTTCATTCTTTTCAATGGTTCCTCTGCGGCTGCGCTGTTACATGATGGTCAGCAGGGGGCAGTGTAGCCAACGTATCCCTGTGAGTGAGGGGCTGTCTGCTTTTCAGCCGAGGGTCCTGGGAAGCGTTTGTGAAGTCTTCAAATGCAACTGTTTGTGCAGGTTCCGAGGATGTCTCGCCTCTTCGATTTTCGTTGGAGTCCTGTCTCTTGTCCGTGTCTCCAGTGGTTTTCTCCTTCCTCACATCCTCTGCCCTGGCTGGGGTCCACATTCGCCATCTTTCACCTCTGAAAAGCATACTGACTCCACTGCCTCTTTGGATCTTTCCGAGAGGCAGGTCAAGCTAAATACTGACTACTATGCAGACTGAGAAACAGGTATGGAGAAGTCCCTGGTCCCCCTGCCCTATTCTTTGCTCCAGTGTTCTTACTGCAAGGGCTTACCATGTTTATCACTGCAAAGGGGTCTCTCCAAGTCCCATGGTATCACACACCCTTTTGAGTCACAGCATCAGCTCCCATAGCAACGAACAGGGAAATGTCTTCTTCATATGCGCGGCCTCGGGTGTCCTCTGCATTTTATGAGCCCTCCCACCCCTCCCACCCCACCCCTGCAGAAAGTATGGAAAGTCCAAGCCTTGGACTCCAAGGCCTCTGAATATACTTCGGACCAGGAGGGAACAGATCCTAGCAGAGAAGGCACCAGCATTCCTGGCTCAGGGCCAGTTGGATGGACTGGGCTAAATACTAAGCAAATACTGCATTCAGTGTTGATGTATGGAGCTGTGAGAAAGGCCCTTCTCCTCTTTAAATCCCAGTGTCTGCTCGTGGAAGGGCTGACTGCGGTACCGTAAGTCTCAGGAGCATAAGAGCCCACCATACACTCTGCATTCAATCAACACTGCTCCAAATAGCAGGTTCACCATATTCATTTTTTATAGCTCCTCCCCCCCCCCTTGCGCCCCCCATAAGGGTCTAACATATCCCAGACTGGCTTTGAACTCCCTATGTAGCCAAGGATGACCCTAAACTTCTGGCTCACCTGCCTCTCTCTACTGGGACTGCAGGCATGCACTACCACACTTGGCTTCTGGGAGTTGAACCTAGGGTTTCCTTCATGTTAGCCAAGTGAGCTACCAACCAAGCTTCAGCGTTGGCCTTCAGAGCTAGCTACTCTTTATAGAAGACTGATTACACTGCAGCCACAGCTTTTGAGGTAAGTTTCCATTCCCACAGGCTGACTCCAGGCTAGCCTTTAGTCAATCACTTATAGCTGCTGAAGTAGCTCTGTGCTGGTTTCCACATGGCTTTAGGGCCTTGGTCTCTTTTGCGCTCTCTCTCTCTCTCTCTCTCTCTCTCTCTCTCTCTCTCTCTCTCTCTCTCTCTCTCTCTCTCTCTGTGTGTGTGTGTGTGTTTCTGTTTGGAGACCTGTAACGCTGGCTGACCTGTCTCTGCTTCACAAATGCTGGGTTTAAAGGAATGTGCCCTCCATGCCCAGCTCTCAGATACCTTTGAAGTGCTACATCCATCCTTGGGGAAAGTGCAGGCTATGCTGCTGGAGGATGAGAATCACATGGGGTGAGCTCAGTTTTCTGAGACCATCAGAGTAGGCTTAGCCAATAGATTCCAGAACAAGCGAGGGACCCCAACTAAGATAAACAGAATCTCATTCCTAACCCACTCCTGATCTCAGGACCACAAGAATGCCTATGTTAGGCCAGACAAATTGCTTGGCTGACCCTTAGAGATGCATGAGCAATCACACTTATAAATTGATGATGTCTGGAAGGGACACTTCATTATCCTTGCTAGTTGCTAACTGCTTAGACACAGACTGATGGAAGGGTGAAGTGCAAGCTCGTAGGAAGATTTCACAAAGTTACTAACCATATTGTCAATTTACTTAAATTAACAGCGGTTAATTTAGGACCAGGAGGGAACAGATCCTAGTAGAGAAGGCACCAGCATTCCTGGCTCTTAAACTTAAGGCTCTTAAATTTAACAATTGATACATGGTGGTTCAGAGAAGACGCCAGAGTAAGACAGACCAGTTCTAAATTCCTGTTCCATCTCAGACGGGATTTCTGAGTCTATGCCCTGGTTCCCTTTTCTGTAAGATGGATTAATAGTGAGTATAAAGTGGGTTAATAAATGTGGGGGTGTGTTGTGTGATACCTGGTACATGATGAGCAGACATGTTAGTACATGATGAGCAGCATTGTTAGTAATTATCCTAGTTGCCTTTCTAAAAAAGCAATGGCCAAGGCAGCTTACAAAAGAAAGTGTTTAATTGGGCTTATGGTTCAGAGGGTTGGAGTCCACGATGGCAGAGCAAAGACATGGCAGCAGGAACAACAGAGAGCTCACACCTTGATCCACAAGCAAGAGGTAGAGAGGAAGAGGCACACTGGGAACAGAGTGAGTTTTTTGAAATCTGTAAGCCTGCCACTGGTGACACACCTCCTGATCCTTCACAGACAGCTCCACCAAATGCAGACCAAGTATTCCAACATGAAACTATGGGGGCCTTCTCATTCCAACAAACACTGTAGTGATGAAGAAATATCCGAAGGCTAGCTGTCTAGATAGAGTGTCACAATCTAGTTAAGATTTTGAAAGTGGAATTATAACACACATACTTTTCTTGTCATACTGGGGATCAAACTCAGTGCCTTGCATATATTAGACAACCATTCTAGTACTGACACACATCTCCCAGGCCTTTTTTTGTTTTATTTTGAGATAAAATCTTGCTAAATTGCTCATGCTGGCCTTGAACTCACTATGTAGCCCAGCAGGCTCCTATCGTGTGATCATCCTGCCTCAGAATAGCTTTAGATTCTCAAGTGGCTAGAATTACAGGGCTGCACCCATATGACTTTTTAAAGTAACATTTGCAGTGCATTGTAACTCAAAGTGCCTCCTAGGACAAATTTCTTGGCTGAAGAATCTTTTGGATTATGAGTTATAATTTATAATTGTGAGTACTGAACTGTAATGCACTAAAATGGACTGTATTTTCTAAAAGGGAAACTGCCATTGTAGACAGGGGTATAAATATTTTTCTGAGTACAACAACTCACTTTGTTTTGAACTAGAAAGCAAGATATTGTCCACCATAGCCAAGGGGAGAAAAATACCCACCTGCTGTGTCCTCTTGTGAAAACGCTTAACCAAACAAAAGTTCTCAAAAGAAAACCAGTCTTAGGTTAAAGTTCAGGGAGAAACTTCAGGATTCACTTCCTTGCCAGCTCTCAGACTATACTCATTGGTGCTTATTCTGGACAAAAAGAAAAACCATGGTGAAGGAGCTGGGAGATGGCTCAGTTGGTAAAGTGCTTGGTGTACAAGCATGAGGACCTGAGTTCTATCCCCAGGACCCATGTCAAACAGCCAGGCACAGTGAGATGCCCATGCTGGAGGGGTAGAGACAGAATGAGCTGAAGGATGGCCAGCTAGTCTAACTGAATCATTGATCTCCAGGTTCTGCAAGAGATTCTTTCAGTGAAAAAAAATGTCAGACAACCCTTAAGGGAGAGAAAAAGCAAGGAAGACATCTGACATTCATCTCCAGCTTCCGGATGCATGGGCACACCTGTACACACACACAGGGACACACATAGGGACACACACACACACACATACACACACACACACACACACACACACACACACACACACACACATGAACACATACACACACACACACACAAACACAAAGAAGTACCGTGTGGAGATAGTGATGGAGGTGGAAATTTTACTGAGTTTAGAGACAACTGCTCTGTCAGTGTCTTGGAGCAGATTTAGTCTATGTGAGCACCCGCTAATTTTGCCAACTCTTAATTGATTTAATTAAAAATAAAAATATAGTTGACAAAATGTCATGATGATATCTAATACGTGTATGTTAATTAAAAAACATTTTATATACGTTTTTCTTTTCTCCAAAACTGATTCCTTTGCTTTCTTTTATTTTTCTTTTCTATTTTGTTTTGTTTTGTTTTGTTTCTTTTTGGTCATACCAAGGGACTATGTGACAAATGCTTCATACCTGCAAATGTCCATGGGTACGGAAATATTCACATTTCTGAATCTGCTAGGGAGTTGCACATGGGTCCAGATTGTGGGTTCTATTTCAGAGAAGTAGTATGTTTCCCAAATCTCACTCTCTGAGTGTGGATTGTTCCCACCTATCACACAGCTCAGACACAGGCCTTGTGCTCCTGACTAGGGCATCTGTGTGTGCACTTTTAGGGATCTCAGTGAATGAGCCAGACAGCACTGGACTTCAATGCAGAGCTCTAACCTGTGGGTGGTCTGAAGTTTTCCTGGCTCCCAAAGGGCTGCAGAGAAAAGCTGTGATCACACCAAGGTTTCTGAGTGCATATCAGTACCTCTCAATCACTCCTGGTGATCTGAGGTATCTAGGCTCCGCCTTTCCCCAGTGCAGCCCCCTGAGAGTTACCCCCACTGTGGTTTGGCGGTTTATATTCTGCTTTGGAAAGGGGCTAACTGGGCTGGTGAGTATCAGTGTCAGACATTGTCCCTGGTTGTGTATGCAGAGTCCCCCTGGATTGGTTGGCATTTGGGCATTATTGGTTGTTAAATATTATGGATTCCAACCCTGCTAAAGAGTGACGGGATCCTAATGTTTTTATTGAATTTCTCCAAACCCAGGGGAAGAACCACAGCCAATTTTTCTTTGTGTCCCTGTCTTTTATTTTCTCTTTCTCATCTATCTATCTCTACTCAGCAGTGCACAGCAGAAGATGGTGGTTTCCCTTAGCTCCCAATTAATTTCATTTCAAGCCTTCAGCTGAGAACAACCCAAGTCTCTGAACTACAATGTAGAGCTTGCAAGGCGGAAGTCTCATTACTTACTAGAGAGCAGTGTTCATGTCTGCCCAACCACTGTGTTTAAGAAGTTATAGGCACATTGTGTGAGTATAAACACATTTAACATGCCCCTGCAAGTGACAAGGGGTGGGCAGTTATTTGTTGTGGGTGGCTTCTGCAATGACTTATTCCTGGTGACACACATCTATGCCATCCACTCTCCTCAAATAATGGCTGGATTTAGAGACTTGCTTCTAGTGTATAGATGGCCTCAATGGGTGAGCTGCCATCTCTAAAACAGGTTTACAAGATGAGGCCCTCTATCTCACCCAAATCCTGGCTCACTTTTGCCTGCTGTGATAAGGCAAGCTACCACATGTTGCCCCTGGCAAAGTCTGTGAGGCAAAGGAACTGAGGACGGCCTCTGGTCAAATGCTAGTGGGGAATTAGCCTGCCAACAGCTAGTGAAAAGATCTTGCAAGTAGATTCTCCCCAGTCAATCCCAAAGATGTCTGCAGTCCTGACTTGATCTTTGATTGCAGCCCTTGGAGGAATCTTGAAACAGAGGCACCTTGTTAAGCCATGCACAGATCCTTGAGCCACAGAAATGACTGGACCCCAGACGCTGTTTTAAGCCACTTGGACTTCATCCTTCTACAGGTCCACCCCTGATTACTAAGATTTAAGGTTGTTAATTATGCAGCCCAAAATGGCTAGTACAGACTTTTCATGGTTGCAGAGGCTCTGAGATCAGAGCCGCCGACATCTTGTCTTTACTTTACAACATGGCAGCTTGTGATTGTTTGCATGAGTTACAGACGTCTGCAAGAGACACTCTCATCATAAGATTAAATAATAGTAACTTATATGGTAACTAAATGAAATAATACAAGCCCAGTGAATAATAACTGTGCAAGGAATACAGTTAGGGAAGCTATACAAAATGAGTCAACAGACTAATATTAATTAATTAGCTGTTATTAATATTTGCAGTATAATGAGGTTCGGCTATGTGCCTGAAGTTTTAGGAGCTGGAGGGCTGGCTTAGTGATTAAGAGTGTGTGCTGATTTGCAGAGGACCAAAGTCCAGCTTCCAGCACCCTAATGTGTTACAAGCTTCTGTAACTCCAGCTCCAGGTTATCCAGTGCCCTCTTCTGGCCTCCTCAAGTACCTGTATACAGGTGTACATATATACACAGACATACACACAAGTACATAATCTTTAAAAATGAAACACACATTAAAGACTTAAAGAAATATTAAAGAGCTTTCACATGTCTATTAAGCCTGATCACATGGCTCATTGTTACCCTGGCTTCCTCTTAGAAAATCTAGACAATTCTATGCCCTTTACAGAAATGATCTAGAAAAGAACATAAAACACCAAGCAATCTTCATGAGGTAAAAGCTACAGAACTATACAATAGTGAACAATTTTCATTTTAGATATTACAGTAAAGCACAATTTTGTTTCATGGAGAAGCTGGCTGAAAATGGAACTAGTGCTTTCAGATTCAAAACCTCAGAATATATTTGAGTTGATGGAATTGAGCTTGTTTTCACAGTCCCCTTCCACAGCCAATTATTTTGTGGGTTGAAATGCCAGGGCACCATGCAGGTAGCAATCCATCACAAAGACGGATCCTGAAGATGAAGCTCACAAGGGTAATTGTCAATGCTTAAAAGGTCTCTGCCTTCTGAGGGCACAGCCCATGATGTCAGCAGTTTCATGGGATTTGTTTATTAGTTCCAAGCATAGACATGCAGTGACTATGTTTGCAGTCTTCCCTGGGACCCAGGAACTGGGAGTCTCCACAGTGCAAGGACATTTGCAAATTTCCCCACCTCACCTCACCTCCATCTTTTCTGCCCTCCATCCCAAGGGCACTGCTTAAGCCCACATTTCTTACTTACCAAAGCCATGACTCTTTTATAAATGCCCCATGGTCAGCCTATCTACCCCTCTGTGGGTCACACATCCCAGTGAGCTTCTTCCTTCCTGGCTGTAGAGTGGGAACAGCTTCCCAAGCACTCCACTTCTGCTGTCCTAAAGCCAAGCACAACAGAGTCTTTCCCTGTTAGAGATGATGTACTGTTTGATGGACAAACCATGGAGAAGGAGTAAGTGAGAAAAGCATTGGTGAAATATCTTGCCCTTCCTTAAACAAACACACAAACAAACCCATGCTTGTTGAGCAGGGCTTGCTGCAGCTGCTGCTGCTATGTGTGGCTGGGGTCACTCGGGGTGTGTTGGAGTCAACACATTTTGTCTCCTCGTTGCCCTCTCAAGTCCCTAAGAATACTGGAGGAAATAGCCATCCATACATGTGTATGCATGTATAGGAATTTATGTATATATCAATGTATATTCTAAAATTTCATCACTAAGTGGTGGCATCCTTGTGTGAACATTATAAAGTACACTCACATAAGCTAAGATACCTACAAAGTTGTTAGGCATCCTAGTTCCTTTTCTGTTTCTGGTATAAAATATCTAGACAGAAATCAACTTAAGGGAGAAAGGGTTTATTTGGCTTACAATTACAGGTCACAGTCCATCATTGATGGACATCAGGCAGAAACTTTGAGGCAGAAACCATGCACAAACATGCTTTCTGACTCAGCTGCAGGCTTATCTTTAGCTAGCTTTCTACAGCAGAGGACCACTTGTCCAGAGATTAGTGCCTCCCACAGTGGGCTGGGCTACATCAGTTAACAATCAAGATATGCTCAGTTAACTTCACAGATATGCTCACAGGCTCCCATGCCAGTTTTACCTGGGCAACCCCTCAATTAAGATTCCCTTCTCCAATGATGCTAAGCTGTGTCAAGTCAACACCAGGACAAGGGTATATCTCAAACTAGGCATTACTAACATCTTAGAGGAGGTAGTGAGACTAAAATTATGCCAAAGGCTTCATGGTGTTTGCTTAGCTCTTTCCAAGTTCCTGCCCTTGGGCTCTAAGAGATAGATGGAAAGTCAACTCCAGGCATCAAAATAGTCACTGGAAAGGAATAAAGGTCTTAGGAAAAGGCTGGAAGGTGTCAACAAGAATTCACTTGTTTCCCTTGCCAGAACAGAAAGAGCTCAGCTGAGCTGGAACACAAGCAAAGTAAACAGAGCAACGTGGTGCTCAAGCAATCATTCCACAGGGGGCTAAATGAAATGGCAGACTAAAATGGGCAGAGCAGATGAAAAAGGGATGGGAGACTGTGAGGGAAAACAACCCAGGGACCCTCGGAAGACTTTGCTTCGATGGCTTCAAGCTATAGAGGAAATTGCTAAGAACATGAATTCAGTGAGACAAAACCAAAAGCAAAACGATATGTCAGTGATGAATCTGATGAAGCAAAAGGTTGGTGAAGAGGTCAAGGCAAGAACTAGTTCTGTTACTCTCATTTCTAAATTTTTATTACCTGTTAATTTGCCCATATTAATGTTTGAGCATACAAGTGTGCACTGAACAAACCAACATTTAAAGCTTTTTGCAATCTTGGTGCCTAGGAGTTCTTTAGACACAAAATAAAAATCTTAAAATCATGATTAAGCAAAGACTCTAGTGTGAAAGCCCACAATGAAAGTATTCCAAGTGCATTAGTGTGTATAATGACGGCAACGTTTGTGTTTGCCCAACTGGCAGAAGGAGCATCTGTTTCAGACTAGGCCGTAGTAGTTGATACAGAGGAGGCTGTAGGTGGGAGAGGGATGTGCATTTGGATCCCTTTCAGTTTGTGTGTGTGTGTGTGTGTGTGTGTGTGTGTGTGTGTTTCTGAGAAGAAACAGGGTCTTGCAAGTGCTGTACCATGAGCCACAGCCCTGGTGTTTGAATTTTTAAGACAGGATCATAGTATTGTGTTCAGGCTGGCCTTCTTCAGATCTCTATGTGGCCCACACTGACCTCAAATTTGTAATGTTTCTGCCTCA
This sequence comes from Cricetiscus sungorus, assembly GCA_030556225.1. NCBI lineage: Eukaryota > Metazoa > Chordata > Mammalia > Rodentia > Cricetidae > Cricetiscus > Cricetiscus sungorus. The sequence continues at coordinate 18,579,280 of JANBXA010000728.1, read as the reverse complement.
GCTTCTCTAGTGCTGGGTTACAGCCGTACACTACCGTGTTTGACATCAGTCCAATTTAAGATGCTGGTGAAGCAACTGCTGTGATTTGAATGGTTTTTTTGTTTTGTTTTGTTTTGTTTTGTTTTGTTTTTCCACCCAAACTTATATTGAGCCTTGATTCCCCCATGAGAATGTGGCCTTGAACTCATTATTTTCTACTGCTGTGATTAAACACCATGACCAAGGCAACCAATAGAAGGAACAAATAAGAACGCAACATCACCTTGGCAGGGAAGCATGATGGCAAGCGTGTGGCAGAGGCAGAAGCTGAGTGGTCTCATCTTGAACTACAGAAAGCTGAATGAACTGGAGATGACAGGAGGCTTTTAAACTTCAAAGCACGTCCCCAAACATCATAACCAGCTGTAGACCACACATTTACACGCCAGGGAATATGGAGAACAACTCATTCAAACTACCACATACCTAGTGAAACATACCTGGCCCATGGATGTGGAGTCTTATGAATTCATCCATGCCTTTCTTATGCAAATTATTTCTTATTCTTGTGGACTTGGATGAATTACTGTGGGGCTGTGATAAAGAAAATTCATCCCTCATATTCTCTTACATGCCCCCACTTGGCGTTCTGCTGTCCACCATGAGTTGAGGCAGTATGAGACCTCACAAAAAGCCAAGTAGGTGTCATTACCATACTGTTAGACTATAGCTCCAACTATTCTACTATAGCAACACAGATCAGAACAAGAAGCACCCTAACGAAGATACTCAGTGTGTAGTTGTGTACTAGAAAGTCTAGAGGTTGAAAGGCAGATCTAGTCTTTCTAGATCTAGATTGTTTGAGGTCATCAATGTGTAGATGTCACTTTAGGCTAGAGAATGGATGAGGTCTCTCAGGAAGTGACTACAGAGAAGAGGGCTGTGTTGGCTGTCTAGTTTTACATTAACTTGACACAAGCTGAAATCATTTTGTAAGAGGGACTCTTCTTGGTTGATGATTTATGTAGGGGAAAGCAACTCACCATGGGTGGTGGTACCACCCCTGGGCTGGTGGTCCTGAGTGCTCTAAGAAAGCAGGCTGAGCAAGCAAGGGAGAGCAAGCCAGTAAGCAACACTTGTCTATGGTCTTTGCCTCCAGATTCCCTGTCCTACCTTCCCTCAGTGATGGATTGTGATTGTTATTCCCAGTTCATGGGACCCCAAAAGAACCACTGCCAAGGAGACTCACCAAATGCAAGGACAAAGTTTCTTTATTATCAAGCCATGGCAAGGATTCCATCTACTTGGAAGCAAGTGGAATGCTGCTTACAGCTAAGGAGAGGCTTTAAAGGGAAAGATCATAAGGTGGAAAGCCCTGAAATTACAAAGGTTCTGTGGTTACAAAACAATAACTATATGTTTAAGCAAGATACAATTGAACAGGACGTTGTAGGAGGTATTGTTATTTATGGGTTTTTTATTTATCTCCTGGGCCAGGCTTTTTACACCCATGAATTGGTGGCTATCTGGTTTTCTTTAGAATAATGGAATGTTGACACAGCCAGTGGTGTGCTAACTGGATTTAGGCCTCTGGTCACATTTTAGTGCTGCCTTGGGGAGCTCAGAAATTCTTTTTTCCTATATGGACTTATAGTCTAAAATTTTAGACTTTTATTAATTTTTCCTATTTCACAATAAGCTGAAATAAACCATTTCCTCCCCAAGTTGATTTTGGTCATATTGTTTTATCATAGCAATAAAAATTCTACCTAAGACAAGGGTTGTAGAATATTATTTTGGGCCGTGTTACTTTTGTTTATGCTCTGGAACATTTAACAATGGAAAGATGTGTTTGATTAAATAAAATTCACCTGCAGTAAGAGGGCTGGGCCAGCAACTAGCCTACAGAAATCTGTGGGAAGGAGCCAGGTGGAGATGGGTTTATAAGGAAAGGCAAGAAAAAGCAAGGTGACTTCTTGGGAGACTTCAGAAGATGAGCTAGGTGAGCTGCTTGCTATTCAGCCTCTCTGGGAAACAGGATTCTACCTCAACCATTGGATCTTGAGTTTTTTAGTGAGACAGAGTTGTAAATAAGTTTCCTTAGCAGAATTCCCTCAGGCTTCAGCTCTTGTGTCCTAGCCAAGGCTGGGAGCAGCAGAGTTGTAGTTACTGAATAGGATAGCTGTAGCTTAAAAGACAGCAACAATTAAAAAAGAAAAACAACAAAATGGCATACCAATGTGGGCTCAAATTTTCATAGGGCTGAGAAAGCTTAAAAAGGGTGGGAAGGGTATGCTCCTCTAAGAGTGTTGGCCTGATAGTTTCTGCCTGCTGGTGAGGCCTTGAGCAGCAAGAGAACAAGGAGAGGATGATACCAGGGGCCAGCCGCCCAGCCACTCAGCCAGCCATGGAGGAAGAAGGAAAGGAAGATATACAGAAGTAAGAAAGATAAAAGCCTGGAGGGAAAAGGTAGATGAGTTAGTTTAAGATAAGAAAAGCTGGCTAGCATTCGTAAGTAATAATAAGATTCCATGTGTGGTTTATTTGGGAGCTGGGTGCCAGGCCCCCCAAAATGCCAAAAGAGTAAAAAACGTCATACTACTACCACAACAGACAAGGGCCAAGGAACGTGAACTGGTTCACTCTAATACTGAGAAAACAGAGACAGACATATGATATGTGCCTGTATCCTCAACACTCAGGAGGCTGAAGCAGGAGGACCATGGGTTTGAGGCAAGCCTTGGTTACATAGAAAGTTTTAGGTTAGTCTGGGCTGCATAGGAATAAAAAGTTCAGGGAGGAAAGGAGGACTGGACTAGAGAGTCAGTCAGAGGGAGGAGAGCCAGGGACCTAGTGCTCCCAAGGCACTGTTATCTATTACAAGCAAGAGATCAACTGTATCAAATACAACCGAAGGATCAAAGGAAGATAGGCCCCAAGGCTCGTCTACTGCACTTACTGGACATCAAGGTGACAGTAGAGTTGTAGAGCTGATTGGAAGGGCCCCCAGAGAAATGGTTGGAGAGGAACTGGAGCAGCATGGGAAGAGAATTTCCAAGAGGTTTTGTTGCAAACAAGTGAAGAAGGGGATGGTAGCTGCCCAAAATGCTGAGGTCAAGGACGTGTCTGTCAATCCTTGTTTTGGAGGAAATGTAACCTTGAGAAAAAGTCTCAACTGAGCCTGTTTCCTTGTCTGCAAGACAAGGACATCATTCATTAAACCATTCCTTTATTTAACATCTATTGATTGCATCCTATGCGCCAAAATCCAGGCGCACAGGGATCAATATCTGCCTTGTCCTTTCAAAGCCCATAGTTTAATAGCAATCTAATAGATGGTGCACAAATAATTGGAATACTTAGAGATAAATGTCAGGTGCCTGCTATAGAGAGAAAGAGGAGTCCCATCTGACTGGATGAGGCTGGGAATGTCTCCTCAGCACATGGACTCCCCATGATTAAGAGTAAACTCTTAGAAAGCACAAGATAAAAGAAATAGGTGAATAGATATATAATGGGAGCATAGAGTGTGGTACAAAGAGAATCAGAACACTGCTGGGACTATGCATGAAACCTAGCAAACCTCTCCATTGCTCTGCCCTTGACTCAGATCCCTAGCCAATCTCTGCCACATGCTAGGTCCAGCTTTGACTTCACAGTCTTTCCCCAAGATTTCCTTAGGCAGCCACCATCCATCAGTTAGACTTGGCCTCTCAGATGAAGCCAATTGCTTATCTACTGCCAGCATATATACCAGCAATTTGCTAACTACAAAACACTTTATCCAAATGTAATGTGATTTAAGTGTGGCACATTAATGATATGAAATACAAACCCAGTTCAATACAGATAGTTAGAGGATTTGAATTGTATTTTGGTGAACATAGACAAGCATATAATACATCCTTAAAGTTTCATTTATTTATTTATTTTAATGACAGGGCTTCTCTCTGTAGCCCTGGATGTCCTAGTATTCATTCTGTAGACCAAGCTGGCCTCAAACTCAGAGGTTGGCTTGCCTCTGCTTCCTGAGTGCTGGGATTAAAGACGTGTACCACCACATCCATTTTAGTAGACATAAAATCTCTTTTCAAATGGGATGAGATAGATGTGCATTCCTGAAAATTATTTTTGTGTTTGTTTTAGCTGAACAAAGATGGCATATCTTCAATGGATTAGAGTTTGAGCAGATTTAGGAAATGGGGAGATAGTCTTCTTATTCACATTTTAAAGTTTATGAAGCATTTCATATACAGAGTAAAGAGAAAAGTGGTGTCCTCACTATCTATATTTTTAAAGCACTGACATTTGCCATTGTTTAAAGGCTTAATAAACAGAATGAAACACTACAGATCTAACTGATGTCTATTGTCTTTTCACATGCCTGACTCACTCAACTTTTCCAAAGATGATTATTCTCTCATTCTTCCTCAACTGAATTTGGATAAAGCCGTTTTCTGTTTGCAACAAAACACATTAAACAGAACTACTTCCTGTGTTTTTAAACATCACATAAATAATAACGCAATGCAAAAACTGTTTGCCTCCATCTTCCCTCAGTTTGTGAATGCATCCACAGTGATGTAAGTGTCTTTTACAGCCTGTCTATATTCTCTTGAAATCAGTCCAGATTGCTGAAGGCAGCCAGCAGAGAGAGCAGATTCTCAGTGGCAGATATGAAATCATTTGGCCTCAATCATCTAACCCTTCTCTGTCTCTTTTCCTTCTCTTCTTTCTTTGCTCCCCCACTTTTCTTTCCTGTTCTATTGATGATCTTGAATATAAAAAGGAACAGTAACAGAGAGAAAGCTCTGAGAGGGATATTTGCATTTAGCACTCCAGCTTTAAAAAAAAAAAAAAAAAGTCCTAGGCACAGCTAGCATATATCTGATAGGCACTTGATGTTAACACCACCTCATGGCTCTTCCCTGCCCAAGACTGTGAAGAGATCAGCTCAGGCACTCAGCTCTGAGAGCTGGTGTGCTTCACTATTTGCCAAGAGGAGCTGCATGGATCCCAATGGGCCGCAGTGTTAAGTGAGCTCTTAATACTACAATTCCCCAGGGCTGGTGCTTTAACAAGTCGAGTATTGATTCTGGTTAAAAATAAAGTGCTGTGATGATTCCTAATAATAAGTAATGATGCAGTTGCTTGAAAATTCACAGGGTGGGGAATTAGTTCGGTTTTCTCAGATGATATTTAACCACCTTTTGATTTACAGCTCCCTGTGGGAACTTTGTCTGACCGTTTCACTGTTGGCCCTAATCTTTAAGAATAGAAATGGTTACTCCTTCCTCTCTTGAGGATTTCCTGTTGAGGCAGAGCAGGTGTGGAAATGTAGTTTCCAGGGTTTCTCTGTATCCTGGCTCTTCATTATTTTCCCTGGATTGAATTTCTCCTATTGTCAAATCCATGTGCTGAAGGCCTAATTTTGCATGTGGATGATATTTGGGGTTGAAGCTTTTGGAAGGTGTGTTTGTTACTTGTTGCTATAACAAAATACTCACAAAGCACAACTCAAGGTTTTATTTTGACTCGGTGTTGGGGGATACATTCCACCATGGTGGGGAACTCATGGTGGCAGGACCGTGAGGCAGCTGGTTGTAGCTTCTTTTCTGGTATTCAATAAACATGATGGCCAAAGCAATGTTGGGAGAAAAGGGTTTCTTTAGGTCACAGGCTATAGTCTACCATGGAGGAATAGTCTCCTATGGAGGGAAGCCAAAGCAAGAGCTCCAGGTAGAAACATGGAGACAGGAAATGAAGCAGAGACTGCAAAGGAACACTGGCTTGCTTCCCAGTTCTGTTCAGCTAGCTTCCTTATGCAACCCAGCACTACCGGCCCAGGCGTGGCAACACTCACCCTGGGCTAGGCCTCCTCCTAGCCCATTTAGTAATTGATGAGATGTCTCACAGACATTCCTATAGGAAAATGATGAAGGCAACCCCTCTCATTCCAGGTGTGTCAAGTTGACAACCGAGAACAGCCGTCACATGACGGAATCACTGCAGCCAGCCTCAGAAAGTGTGTAGTGACGAACACTGATGCTCAGCTTACTGCCGCGTCTTATTCAGTCTGTAACTCCAGTCCATGGAATGGTGCCACCCACAGTTAGTGTAGGTCTTCCAACTTCAACTAACCTAATGGAGAAAATCCTTCCCAGACACACCAAGCCAAGAGGTCACACACCGCAGACACGCAGGGAGGCTGGCTTTATATTCATGTGTGTGTGTGTGTGTGTGTGTGTGTGTGTGTGTGTGTGTGTGTGTGTGTGAATGAAGCACACCTAGAAAAGAAATAAAGAGAAGAGAAGAGAAGGAAAATGTATACTTCTGAGTGATTCGGAAAAGCAGGCAGACTTAGTGAAGTTAGTTGGCTACAACTCAGTGAACAACTAAAGAGAGGGCAAGACTTCCAGGAAGGAAAGTACAGAGGCACACTAGACCAGTGGGTCTTAACCGCAGCCCCCCCACCCCGTGATCATATGTCAGATATATTACAGTTCATAACAGTAGCAAAATTGCAGTCATGAAGTAGCAGTGAAATAATTTTATGGTTGGGGTCACCACAACATGACTGTATTAAAGGTCACAGCATTAGGAAGGTTAAGAACTCATGCTCTCCAGGGGTAAATATTCCTCCCATCTATTCCGAATGGGCTAGGTGATCTGCTTACACACACACACTAAAAATGACACCAGCTCTATTAGATTATTGTTCCTCTTTTATGGCCTTATTCAATTCAACCTTTATCCTTGTCTCCAAATGCAGTCACACCAAGAGTTAATACTTCAACATACAAATTTGTGGAGAGGGGACACAACCCAATTTAATAATGTAATTGTTACGGTTTTGTTTTTAATTTTTATTTTTATCTTTTTGCTGTGCTGGAGACTGAACCACAAAGACACTTTAATTAAAAACATCTTTTAGGTTAGCACATTATTGGTGACAATATTAAACTCTTGTTTTGAGGTTAGTTTTAAAATATTTTAATGATCTTCATAACATATAAAATACATCTCAACTTTTCCTCACTTGATAAGTAATTCAACACCATTTAGTCAGAAAAAGCATAAATTACTGTGGAGAAAAAAATTTCAAGACAGGGTTTCTCTGTATTGTTTTTGAGCCTCTCCTGGCACTTGCTCTATAGACTAGGCTGGACTTGAACTCACAGAGATTCACCTGCCTCTGCCTCCCACGTGCTGGGATTAAAGGTGTGCGGACCCCACTGCCAGGTGTGAAATATTTTTTAAAGGCAGTTCATATTGAGTGTTAGTCCTGAATATATGTTAAGATGTAGGGTTAAGTTTAACTATACTGTATTATAGTAATAAAATAGACAAAACCACCACTTATGACTTAATGTATGGAATTCTTACATTTATGCTTAAAATTTATTTTCATAATATTTATAAACAGTATGGGAAAAGCTTCATGATCCCATTACAAGTACACTAAATTTTATAATGCAACTATTCTGCCCAATGTTACAGGCGCCAGATTGGTTATTACTTTTACTTTAGTTTTCTTTTTTTTTTTTTTTCTGTTTGTGTACATGTATTCAGGTGTACATATATGTTTGTGTGAAAGCCAGAGATCAATGTCAGGGACTTTCGCCAATCATTTCCCCACCTTATTTTTGAGACAGGGTCTCTCACTGAACCTGGAACTTGGCCTTCTGCTAGACTGACCATGAAGCCCAGCCCCAGCGAGCTTCCTGTCTCTGTCTCCCTAGTGCCTGACTTTTATGTGGTCACAGGGAAACAGAGTTTAGGTTCTCATACTTTTTTCCTGAGGACTTCAGTGAGCTCTCCCCAGCCTCCCACATTGTGTTTTGACATCAGAAGGCTCTGTGTGAGAATTTAGATCTGAATTCTGCTTGAAGATCTAGTGAAGGCTGAGTCCAGGTTTGAACTCTCTATCAACTCTGTAATCTGTTCTTTGTTTGGTTTGATGTTTTGCTTCTGGGGACAGAGTCTCAGTGTATCCCCCGACTGACCCAGAATTCATTACGTAGCCAATGATATATTAGATATACATAAAATGTGCTCCCCTAACTGCCTTTCTCCCCAAATTTGTTACTATAAACATTGTAAATGTTATTTTTCTATAAAAAGTGTTAGATTTTAGTTTTACACATCCAGGTCACGTGTTTTCCTTTTTCTAAGAACTTTTCATCAATCTACTGTCTTGCTTTTCTGATAACATGAACGCAGTTCATCACCTTTATAAACCACTGGCTGACTTTGGTCCTTCTGACTATGGATAGGAATGGTGGAGTTGTCTGGGCACTGCTAGCAGCAGTTTGGATTCAGGCAGATCCAAGTTCAAACCCTGCCTGAACCTGCTGCTTATTAATAACATGATTTCAGCAAACTGTGTAATTAATTGCAGTCTGAATTCTGCATGTATAATGGAAACATTAGATGTGTTTGTGTCATGGAATTAAGAGACTTAAACATTTTAAAGCAGGGCAGTTCTTCAGCACATTTTATGTTCAATGTTAGAGTTGTGACTATTTTATTTGGGTGGGGCTCATTCATTACAGGCTTTGCTCTTTGGAATATCATGACACTATTTATAAACACAGTAATTTTATTTAACAGTTTACAAATCCTTCATACTCTATTTGGCCACAAAAGAACACTATTCATATATTGACATTTTAAACTGACATTTACTACCAGGGATGTGGCATTTTAGGTCACCCATGGTCAAGAGGATGATCCTACACCTATGCACACACAGTCAGCGCTATGGATTCAGTGGGCTATAAAAAAAAGAAAATTAAAAAGAGGATATGCAATTGGGAGGGGAAGTTGGAAGATGATGAGGGTAGATATGATCAAAATCTATTGTACACATGTATGAAATTCTTGAAGAATAAATTAAAGAAGAGTGACACTAAGAAGCAACTGAGTCCCATCAATAGCTAAAATGAAAAGACAATACCTACAGTTGAATTATGGGTAGGGATACAAATGGTGAAACACTTTGAGAAAACTGTTTGGGGAAGTTTTAAAAAGTTACACAGGCAATAGCTGCAATGATTCTCCCTTGTTGGTAGTGCTGCTGTTGAGAAGCTGACCTACTGGACCACCAAGTCCCTTCACATCTTCAATTATCCAAGAATAATGGAAATATATGCTTAAAACAACATACTAGGATGTTCATAACAGGTTCGTTCATAGTATCATCAATCTGGAAACTAAACAGATACCCTAAAGTAGGAGAATGGATAAAGTCAATCCACAGGATGACAAACCAGTTTGCAATACAAATGCCAGCAACATAAGACAACATAGATGGATACATTTTAAATATTAAACAGAAAAAGATTAAGAACAAAAAGCCAAACTGTAATGATTGACCTTATGTGAAATTCTAGAACAGGCAGAATTAAACTACGGTGACAGAAAATACATCAATAGCTGCTTCTTGAGGGTGGAAGACTAGGAAGGGACTAGAGGGAAATTTTTTTCTAGGATATTCAGTAGACATTTGGCTGCTCCACAAGAGGGAATTCAAGCCTGGCACTGTAAAACCCATAACTACCAAAACCACAGGCTCTAAGTGGAACCCACTGATATTTTCTAAATGGCCAAGTTGTCCACCTGCCTTCTGAATATTTATGCTTATACCTGTAGATTGGTGCTGCTTCCAATCTTGGTTGGAAAAGCTTCTTATTGCAGTGGGTGCTGGTTAATGTGGACTCATTACTGCTCAAACTTCTGAGATGTGACTGTGAGCACTCAGCCATAGATGGGACATTTATGTCATCACATGCTCCCCAAGGCTCAGGGAGCACTACAGAAGAGGGGATGAAAAGATTGTAAGAATTGAAGCTTAGGGAGCAGGGCTGTGAAATGCTGTCCTCCAGGCATGACACGACTGTGACACTTAGGAACTCATGGCAGCTGTTGTGGTTATCAACACAGGGCCTGTACAAGATCAAACCAGTTAAAAATTCCAACATGGAACAGGGTGGTGGTAGGGATTGGACTCCCCTGGCCCCGTCCCTAGCTGGGGAGCTATTGGTAGTTGATGGCTGCTGGAAAAAGAACAATCACCTTGGGAATGTAGCCACTGGTATGCTTCGTAAGTGCCAGTGGGTGATGCATACCCATGCTCACATGGCCACCATTTACTGGGCTCAGTGGGTTAAAAAATTAAGTAATTGTAAAAGGAGCATATGAAGCTGGAAGATGTGGAGGATCCTGGGGAGAGTTGTGGAGGGAGGGGTATAAGAGGTGGGCATGATAAAGATACATTGTATACATGAATACAATTTTCAAAGAATTCAAAATTATCAATATCACTTTATAAAAAGTTGAAGAACATTTATGACTAAAAACGTCACCATATCTCAAAACATAGAAATATAAAGAAAAACTTTGCCGTTGAAGAGCTAGATAAGGCCCGGGGAGATGGCTCAATTGGTAGTGTTTGCCCTGTAAGCAGAAGACCTGTGTTCCACCCTAATGTACACACCCTTCCCATCCCTGCTCCAGTTTAAAAATAAGCCCGGCATGGTGGCCTGTATATGTAATTTTATAGTTGGGTTGGTGGAGACAGGTGGATACCTGGGACTGGCTGGATAGTCTAGCCTAACTGGGGAGTTCCAGGACTGTGAGGGATCCTCCTCTGGTGTCCTGGCTGGTCTAGAACTCACTATGTAGACCAAAGTAGCCTCGATCTCAGAGATCTGCCTGCCTCTAGCTCCTGAGATCTGGTGTTAACAGCTTGAGGGCTTGAGCCTCCACACCAGATGGTTTGGTTTTCTTTTGTTGTTGTTGTTTTTAATTGAGTTATCAATATGTAAACACATTATTTAAGGGATGATGCTGACTCGCCATTTCGTTTCGTTTCGCTATCTTTTGAGTTCCAATTTTAATGCAGTCTCTACTAGGAACTAGCATGTGCCCATCCATAGCACCGGATAAACCTTAGGGTTCCTAAGCCCAGTTCCGTTGCCATGGCGACCGGCGGAGAAGGACGTGCTTCTGAGCACCGGAGCTAAGTTCCTCAAGAGTTGGGGGCGCGGCCTGGAGGAGACTCCGGTTCCAGTTGCGCGTGCGCGGGTCGGGGCAGCGTTCCCGGCACGCCCTCTCCCTCGCCCGTGACCGAGGTTGTGGCTGACGTACAGACACCACCCCCGGAAGCTGTTCGCGGGAGCGGAAGTGGAGGATGGCTCGGAAGAGTGGGTCCCGCGCGTGAAGTGTGGCTCTTCCAGACCGTGCGGCCCTGGTGGGCGTGAGCTGAGGTAATGCTGACCCGGCCTCTGGGTGAGTGACAGGCGGCGCTGGTTCGCTGCGGACCAGGCGCGGGGCTGCTCGAGTCGGGGTCTGGGAACCCCTCCCACTAGAGCAAGTGAGCAAGCGGCTGCCCCGTGCCCGGGGCGAGCACCGGACACGCCCCAGTGTTTTCACTTCCAAGCAAGAGTTGGCGGGAACACCGAAAGCAATGTCTGATGCTCATTTAAAGCTAACAACAGTTAAGAAATTAACGAGTTTAGTGTTGGGCTCACGAGTTTTACAAGCACTTTGGACAGGAAGCTACCTGACTTCTTTATGGAGCTTGCAATGTAAGTGATACTGATCACCTCACAGAATTACGATGACACAAATACCCCTGCATGAAGTGCTTAGTGAAAGGCACCAAGGGTCACATACCGGGAAATCTACATATGCACTTTGGAAACGACATGCTTTTACTTAAAAAAAAAAAAAAAATCATTTTTTTTTTTTTAAGTCGAGCATCTAAGGTCGTTTATCTAGTTAATACTTATGTGATTTACTGCCCACTATCCACTGTTGGAAACTCTTGGGGGTGACTTGTAAGTAAGCGAAATAAAGATTGCTGTCCACAGAGCTTAACATTCTAGTCTGGGGAAGATAAATCACGAACAGAAAATATGGGATAAATTAGTGATAAATTAGAGATAAATTAGAAGGCCAAGGAAGAAAGCAAAGTAAGGGACATTGGGAGCCCAAGATGCAATTTAAAAATAAGTATGTTAGGATAGGCTTCACAAAACAAATTGCCTTCGAGCAAATAATAGAAGCAGCTGAGGGAATTATCTGCGTAGATACTTGGGGGAAGTGAAGCCCAGATACAGATTGCCTCTTAGCATTGGGCAAAGTGTTTCAGCGTGGAATGTGCCTGGGTTTCAGTGAGCAGCAGGGAAGGCTTGTGTGACTGGAGTAGGATGAGCAAGGAGAAGTAATATTTAGAACTAGCTGACAGTAAGGCTCAAGTACAGTCAGGAACAGTGGAGTGTTTGAATCCTTTTAGTTGTTTGCAAATGAAGATAATTACCTACTTAATTTCAGTAAGTTTTCACAGCTTAACCACAGCTACTAATTAGTATGTGAAGTTAATGACTAAAAGTAGACTTTTTTTTTCAAAATAGAATATATTTGAGATCTAAATGTAGCCGCAGTTCCCAGTAAGCACAGCATGAATCAAGATGGATGAGCTTATTGTAATAAATTTGTATTTGCTCTTACTTAGGGTTTTTGTGCATGCAGGATTACCCTATTTTTGTCTTCCTTTACATTCTAAAGTAGTTCTCAACCTGTGGGTCAGGGCACACATCAGATAGCCTTCTTTCAGATATTTACATTATGACTCATAACAGTAGCAAAATTACAGTTATGAAGTAGCGACGGAATAATTTTATGGCTGGGGATCGACTGTATTGAAGGGTCACAGCATTAGGAAGGTTGAGGGCCACTCTGCAAGCTTTTCTAGACACAGTTCCTAATGCTTAGATGGTGTTGATGACTGTTTGTGACTGTCGCTCCAAGGGGCTTACAGACTGGTAGACTGAATGGGCACCAGATGAAATACAGGGTAGAAGGGGGTGGAAGGGTTTGCAAAAGCAGACAGGACTGAGGAAACACTAATATCATGAAGTCACATGTGTAGTCATAGCTCATCTTTATTTCTCAGTTTAGACTTCTTTCAGATTCATTTTGCTTAGCTTGCAAAGAAATGGTCCCAACTCAGAATTTGCACCCTCAAATGTTTGCTGTTTTGTGAGGTGATGATTTAATTGTCAGTTTTTTTATGTCTAACAGATTTTGAGATTTAAAAAAAAGACATTTATTAAATGCAAGTGCAGTGGGTGAACTGAAGCACCTGCTCAATTCACCGACAAGTGATGTGGGTAACACGCAGTGCTCTGTTTGCTGGAGCTTTCTCAACAGTGTCATTAAGATTAAGGCATGCGTCTTCCTTTCTCTTAGCCTTTTCCTCTCAGCAAGATAGATGTTTCTGGTTTCCTGGACAGTAGGATTTTTCTGTTAGTTGCAGGAGACCATTCTTTCCTTGCACCATATGGGTTTGCAGATTGAACTTGGGCAGCCAGAAGCTTGATGACAAGCTTCTCTCCCTGCTGAGCCATCTGATCACCCTGCCAGGCAGCATTGCAACCCAGAATATAGAGTGGCTGCAGTTAAACTCAGTACAGATTTGTCTTTCATTTTAAAATTCTGTTTATATGTATGTATGTATGTATGTATGTATATTATTTTTCCTTATTTTACATATTAATCCCAGTTCCCTCTCCTTCCCTCCATGCCCACGATCCCCCTCCCATTCCATCCTTCCCACTCCACAGGGAGGGTGATGCCTTCCAGGAGGGATCATCAAAATCTGTCAAGTCATTTGGAGTAGGGACTAGGCCCTCGCTCCTACCTCTAGGCTTAGGGAGTATCCCTCCATGGGGAATGTGCTCTCAAAGCCCTTTTGAGCACCAGGGATACATCCTGGTTCCACTGTCAGAGGTCCCTTAGACTGTCCAGGCCTTCTGAGACCCACATTCAGCTGAGTAGGTATAATGCTGGTTTCCCAGACATCCATGAGCTCCCCGTTGTTCAGGTCAGCTGTCTCTGCGCGTTTCTGTAGACTGGTCTTGACCCTATTTCTTATCACTCCTCTCTCTCTGCAACTAGATTCTACGAGTTCAGCTCAGTGTTTAGCTGTGGGTGTCTGCTTCTGTTTCTATCAGCTACTAGATGAGGGCTCAATGATAGCATATAAGTTAGTTATCAATTTCATTATCAGGGAAGGGCATTTAAGGTAGCCTCTCCACTATTGCTCAGATTGTTAGTTGGGGTCATCCTTGTAGGTCTCTGGACATTTCTCTAGAGTCAGTTTTCCCTTCAAACCTGTAATGGCTCCCTCTATTATGGTATCCCTTTTTTTTCTCCTGTCTATTTGTCCCCTGACTCAAATCTTTCTGGTCCCACAAGTTCTCCTCTTCTCCCCTTCTCTTTTCCTAACTCCCTCTTCACTCAGTGCCCCCCCCCAATTCCCAATATGCTCAGGAGATCTTGTCCCTTTCCCCTTTTGTGGGGGACCCTTAGGTTCCTCTTTGTATCCTAGTTTCTCTGGCGGTGTGAATTATATAGGCTGGTGATCCTTTGCTCTATGTCTAAAGTCCATATATGAGTGAATACATTCCATGTTCCTCTTTTTGTCACTGGGTTACCTCACTCAGGATGGTTTCTTCAAGTTCCATCCATTTGCCTGTGAATTTCAAGATTCCATTGGATTTTTCCCCCGCTGTGTAGTATTTCATTGTGTAAATATACCATATCTTCTTTATCCACTCTTCAGTTGAGGGGCATCTAGGTTGCTTCCAGGTTCTTGCTATTATAAATAATGCTGCTATGAACATAGTTGAACAGATGTTTTTATTGCATGGATGTGGATCATTTGGGTATATACCTAAGAGGGGGATTGCCAGGTCCTGTGGTAGACTGATTCTGTTTTTGACAACTGTTAAGTTTTAGTGAAAAAAGAAATAATCAGATTTTACTGTGTAGGCAAGTGGCTGTCTGACAAAGCATATGGGAGGCAGGATTCTGAAAACTGTTCCAGGAAAATATTGGACAGTTTTAACATCATCAGGAAGGCCAACCAATACAATTTAGTTTACATTGCTGTGAGAAAACACTTGGGATAAACAGTTTACTAGGAAAAAGGGTTTGCTTTGGCTTACAGTTTCAGAAGTTTCAGTTGGCCCTGTGGTGAGGCAGGACGTGGTGGAAAGTGCATAGAGGAAAAGGGCTGTTCACCTCATGGCAGCCAGGAAGCAAAGACGAAGGGGCCTGGGTCCCAGTAGCTTCTTATTAACTTAGCTTCCTTCCCTTAGCCCCACCTCTCAAAAGTTTCTCCGACCTCCAAGTAGCAACATGCACTGGGAACCAAACCTTTCACACCAGGGTCTTTGGGCAACATTTCAGATCCAAACTATAATCAGGAATGGTAGTGATGGCTTATGTTGATGATCGGAACCAACAAGGCTCCAGTCTCAGTGAAATGTGGGCAGAAGTGTGCAAAGCAACCCTCGTAAGGTGGGTAAGTTACTGATAGCAGAGAGGCTTGGCCAGGCCAGGCTCGGGTGCAGGAGACACCTTCCAGGTGGGTATGAAGGAAGTAAAAGTGCTAAAAGGCCTCGACATGTTAGAGCCTGATTTGAGGTCATGTTCAAGGATGAAGCTGAAATGTGTACATATGTTCAGAGCCACATGTGTACATGTGTGGTGTCCCAGCTGAAAACATAGCTTTGGGGGAGGAGCCGGGTGTGTTGTTACGGCAAGAGCTACCTCTCACTGCTAAATAGTCTCTGTTCTGTTGTGCACCATCTCTAAAAAAAAGAAAGAAAGAAAAGACAAGTTTTTTTTTTTTTGTTTTGTTTTTTGTTTTTTTTTTTTTAATAAGAAAAAAATTTGAATTCCAGAATAAAAATGAATTTTCCAGGACATTGATTAAACTGGAAGGAGAGGAGCTGGAATTTGAGCCCAGGATTGCTGGTTGCCACATTGCCTCGCTTTATAACTGCAGATGTCAGCCTTCACATTGTCCTGGGTTTGTTGGAGTGTCATCAGATTTACTCCGATGCTGTTTCGCTCACTGTAATGCTGAATCGTGTAACTTTGTTTTCTCTTCCCAGATTTTAACTTGGTTTGACAATGAGTAAGCGCAGAAAGCTACCAGTTCAGCAGCCAGCAAGTTCTGAGACCTTCGGCCCAGATGTTCTCGCTGATGTGTTTGAGCTCTTTGCCAAGAACTTTTCATACTGTAAGCCACTTAATAATGAGTGGCAGTTACCAGCTCCCTCTGAGGCTTTCACCTGTGACCACTCAGAGTTCAATGCCTTTCTTGACTTGAAGAACTCCCTAAATGAAGTGAAAAACCTCCTGAGTGATAAAAAACTGGATGAGTGGCACGAGCACACTGCTTTCACCAACAAGGCAGGAAAAATCATTTCTCATGTGAAAAAGGCAGTGAATGCAGAACTTTGCACTCAAGCCTGGTGCAAATTCCAGGAGATTTTGTGCAGTTTTCCACTTATTCCTCAGGAAGCTTTTCAGAATGGAAAACTGAATTCTCTGCACCTCTGTGAAGCTCCAGGAGCTTTCATATCTAGTCTCAACCATTACTTAAAATCCCACCGGTTCCCCTGTGAGTGGAGTTGGGTAGCTAACACCCTGAATCCGTACCATGAAGCAAATGACAATCTTAGGATGATCATGGATGACCGGCTGATTGCAAATACCTTACATAATTGGTACTTTGGCCCAGATAATACTGGTGATATTATGACCTTGAAATACCTGACAGGACTTGAGGATTTCCTCAGCAGCATGTCTGCTGTGCACTTGGTCACTGCTGATGGGAGTTTTGACTGCCAAGGAAACCCAGGTGAACAGGAAACGTTAGTCTCTTCTTTGCATTACTGTGAGGTTGTCACTGCTCTGACCACTCTTGGAAATGGTGGCTCTTTTGTTCTAAAGATGTTTACATTGTTTGAACATTGTTCTATAAACCTCATGTACCTGCTAAATTGTTGCTTTGACCAGGTCCATGTTTTCAAACCTGCCACTAGCAAGGCGGGAAACTCAGAAGTTTATGTGGTGTGCCTCCACTATAAAGGAAGAGAGGCCGTCCATCCTTTGTTATCCAGGATGGTGTTGAATTTTGGGACTGAGATGACCAGGAAAGCACTCTTTCCCCATCATGTGATACCCAAATCTTTTCTTGAGCGACATGAGGAGTGCTGTGCATTCTTTCATAGATACCAGTTAGAGACAATTTCTGAGAACATCCGTCTGTTTGAGTGCATGGGAAAGGGGGATCAAGAGAAATTGAATAATTTAAGGGATTGTGCTGTACAATACTTTATGCAAAAATTTCAACTGAAGCCTCTTTCTAGAAATCGCTGGCTCGTTAAAAAATCCAATATTGGTTGTAGTACAAACACAAAATGGTTTGGACAGAGGAACAAGTATTTTAAAACCTATAATGAACGGAAGATTCTAGAAACCCTTTCGTGGAAAGATAAAGTAGCCAAAGGATACTTCAATAGTTGGGCAGAGGAACATGCTGTGTATCATCCTGGGCAAAATTCCCTCTTAGAAGGGACTACTTCCAATCTTGAGTGCCACCTATGGCATATTTTAGAAGGAAAAAAACTGCCGAAGGTCAAGTGTTCTCCTTTCTGTGATGGTGAAATTTTAAAGACTCTTAATGAAGCGGTTGAAAAGTCCTTAGGGGAAGCTTTGAATTTGGATTCTAAGTTGAGGCCCAAGCAGCAATACTACTGTTGTCACATTTTTTCCGAAGAATTGATATTATCTGAGTTGTTTAGCCTTACCAAGTGCCTTCAGGGTGAGCAGGTTGTAGAACCCAGCAACCCAATAAAGTGCCTGCTTGTGGGTTCACCAGCTGTCTGTGATTTCAGCATGCACACATCGCTGGAAGTCCATCTGCTGGAGTCCATTGACCTCATAACCTTCCGCTGCTCATTGCTTCATGATGGTGACCCAGCTTACCAGCATTTGTTTTTGGATTGCCTTCTACACTCACTGAAGCAACTTCATACAGGAGATGTAATGATTTTGCCTGTGCTTTCTTGCTTAACAAGATTTATGGCTGGCTTGATCTTTGTTCTCCACAGCTGTTTTAGATTTGTCACATTTTCTTGTCCCACATCCTCTGAGCCCCTTAGGACCTGTGCGGTCCTGCTATGCATTGGTTATCAGAACCTCCCAAACCCAGTTTTCCAGTATCTGCAGAATGTTAATGAATTGTTGAGCACTTTGCTCCATTCCAATGCACCCCAGCAGATTTTGCAGTTTGTGCCAATGGAGGTGCTCCTTCAGGGGACACTGCTTGATTTTTTGTGGGATTTGAATGCTGCCATTGCTAAAAGGCATTTGCATTTGATTATTCAAGGAGAGAGAGACAAAGTCATCAGCAGCCTTGAGTTATAAAATTGAACATGTCCTTGCTGAGACTCAGTTTTGTGACTTCATTTCTGCTTTCATTTTACCTGCCCTCTCTGTTTATTTAATAGCTTTCAATTTGGAGAAATGTCAATTTTTGTATCAAAGGACATTAATTATGGAAAGTCATAGCTTGTTCTGATCAGAAGGATGTATGTACTCATAGGCACAGAGTTCTTATGGTAGGAACCATGCACTGGTGATATTCAGCCTGTGATCATGGGGCATCAGTATGTGCTTTGGGTGTCAACACATCTCATATGCAGGGGAGTTGGTCTCATTTATCTGTTGAAGATTTGCACTTGTGTGCCTTTATTCAGACTTTCTTCCCCCAGCCAATTTCTTGCATACGCTAATGGTATTAATGATTGTTAGAAGTCATTCATAAAAGGAGGTGAGTGGCATTACTATTTACTTGGGAGCCCTTTGACTGAAATGTCATTATGGATTTCAGGGATCTTTCTACCAGATTTCTTGGTATGTGCCCATTCATCTAAAGGTATGTGCCTTTAGAACAGTGGCTTGATTTTCTTTTGATTGGAGTGAAACTAGTGTGCCCTGGAGTGACTGTTTCACTAGCTGTAACTATCCAAACAATAAGAAGATAGCTTTTAGCCAAAGCCGCAGGTCATTGTACAGTGGAAAATTATGTCTGATGTCTTATCATGAAAAGCTTCTTTTGGCAATCTTGACATTTGTTTGTTTTGTTTTGTTTTGTTTTTCGAGACAGGGTTTCTTTTTGTAGCTTTGTACACCAGGCTGGCCTCAAACTCATAGATATTCACCTGCCTCTGCCTCCTGAGTGCTGGGATTAAAAGTGTGTGCCACCACCACCCAGTCAATCTTGGCATTTTTAATGTCCAATAAGCAATGAATGGAAAGATGATTGAGTTTTAAGGCTTTAGTTGTATCCTGTGGGTTATATAGAAGTGTGGTGATCATAGTGAATACAGAGGGAAAGTAACACTTTTAGAATGACAACTTAACAAATTTTTAGTCTTTACTAATGTTTTTATTATGAAAATGGCACTTTACTAAGATTACCCATGAAATGGTTATTTTATCAGTTACAGTTGATTTCTTTGATTTATATGTATTTAATAATCTAATAAACTTATCTGGCAACCTGTTAATTAATTCTTTGTTGCATTGAAGTTCTGTGAAGTAGATAATTACATCTTGTGTGAATGTTCAGGTATTTTTTTATTATTTAAAAATGGAAGTACTCTGTGATGTATTTGGTTAATACATTTTTTCATGCTCTTTGCTACTTTTGAGTGTTATTATAATTCACAAATAAAGTCTTAAGCAGACATATTTTGTGTTCATTTTATTAGAAGGTAAGAAAAGTTAAAAATATAAGTTGGAAACTTCTAAGGAAAGTTTGACTGGGAGTTAATGTTTCATTTCCTTTCATTTGTATTCATGAAACTTTATTCCTACAATATTATATTTATGGGAAATCTTCAGGAGACGATTTGTTCACTTTAGGGGTTGGGGTAGAGAGGAGCATGGCCTGGCAGTGAAAGTCTAAGACTTTCTGAAGGAACCTCGATTCCTACTAGTGACCTGATGAGCATGGCTCTGGTTAGTCACAGTCTAATAGCAAATTGGTTACCAGGAGAGAAACTGCTCTTGGGAACTGGTTTGCTGCCTTGTTAGTAATAATGGGGTTTATTTTTACTAATTTAAATCAATTAGGATACAGTTGGAAGTTTGAGTTTAGATAGTAATAGTGAAACTTACCTTTTTTATTATTTTCTGTGTGTGTGTGTGTGTGTGTGTGTGTGTGTGTGTGTGTGTGTGTGTTAGTGTTAGTATGTGCATGTTTGTACAGGTGCCCATGAGGGCCAGGAGCCCAGAAGAGTGTGGATTCCTCTGGAGCTGCAGTTACAAGTGGTTTGAGCCACCTGATGTGGGTGCTGGGAACCAAACTCCACTCTTGCAGGAACAGCAAGGGCTCTTAGCTTCTGAGTCCCTAAATCTTGCTTTTGAGACCTTCAAAGATTGTTTAAAAATAATAATCAGTATTAGAATACAGAACATTTGAATGTGTTAAAATAGTGTTACACATTTTAGCATGGTGCGAGCGTGCGTGCGTGTAGGGAGGTCTTGAAGGAGAATGTCTCCCATAGGCAATACTTCATTCCCAGAGAGTGGTGCTGTTTGGGGAGATCTAGATGTGTCCTTGCTAGAGAAAGGTGTCACTGGGGCTGGGCCTTTAGGTTTCAATGAGCAATTCCCAATTTACTCTCTGCTTCCTGCTTGCTGTAGATTCTCTCAGCCATGCTTGCTGTTCCACTTCCCTGCTGAGATGGTGGTGGAATCTTAGCCTTCTGGAACTGTAAGCTCAATAAACTCCCTGCAGGCCTGCAGGCGTCTTTAAATTTGGGGGGTTGGGTGGGAGAGAAAGATCGAGGAGACAGCTGTGTTGGCTAAGTGCTTCCTTAGCCAGCATGAGCAGGTTTGACTCCCAGAACCCATACTGAAAGGTGGATGTGTGGCACGTGCTTGTAGTCCTAGCACTGGATAGAGCCCTGTGAACCTCGGGCTTGCTGGCCAGTCATCCTAGCCTACCAGGTGAGCTCCCAGGCCAGTAAGGGACCCTGTTCCAAAAAGACTAAGATGGACAGCTCCTAAGAAATGATGTTTAAAATTGCCTGGCCCACATAATCACCGGTATGTGCACAGTGTTGTTTGAAGAAATCCATATTTTTTTTCCCTATATAGTTAACTCAAAGACTCAGTTATTTGATAGTAGACTTCCCTTGCCTATTTCTTTCAACCAATTTTAACTATAGAACAAATTCAATACTGAGGTAAGAGTTAAGTGGAAACTGAGGCAGAAGTACTATCACAAGTTTGAGGACAGTCTAGGCTACATAGAAAGACTTTTCTTTCTCTTTTTTGGAGGGGGAGGGGGAGGGGGAGGGGGAGGTTTGAGACAGGGTTTCCGGAACTTACCCTAGACTAGGCTGGCTTTGAATTCACAGAGATCCACTGCCTCTGCCTCCCAAGTTCTGGGATTAAAGGTGTGTGCCACCACTGCCCAGTGGAAGGCACTATCTTAATAAAGCAAAACCAAAATATTTCAAAGCCATTCCAAATTGAAAAGAAATTTTTGTTGGGATAGTAAATATTTTTAATTTTTTAAAAAAAGCCTGATAATACATATAGCTAACTCACACATTAATAGTTTTGAGACATGATTCATAAATAAACAGGAAATGAATTCGTTTGCATTTTGAACTTCTAATGTGTGTTTCCCATCCTCTTGTTACAACATCTCTTAACATTTTTATTTTGAGCCAGTACAGTACAGAAAGTGAAAATTACACTATCATAGCTTAGAGCCGTGCCTCTATAGACCATGGGCACATGAGGATGCGGGTGTTCTTTATCAGGTAGAAGGTGTGTAGAAAGCCCACAGCTGTGTGAGCTGTGAGTGAGGCCATCATGGTGAAGGGTTCATTGTATTCAACTGTAGATGTTAAGGCCCACCTGCTGTTGTCCCTATAGGTTATACTCTCAAGCTGTTGCCATGATGTTTCCTGATTATTGTCTTTTCCCAGGGCATTAAAAGACCAATGAAGTGTAATACTTAATTCTTTTAGACCAAGTGTATCACTCTATGGGATACTTAGTATTATGTAATATTCAATATTTCAAATTTATGGCTTAAATTTTCTATGCTTTCAAGAAAACAGTTTATTATCGTTGTTATCTAGGGATATATAGACAGTTATATACTAGGTATATTTTTATCAATTACTCTTGATATTTCAAGTGGTCCATTTTAAATCAATTGTATGATTATTCTTTTTTTAAAAAATTTATTTTTCTCTATGTATATGAGTTTATCTGCATGCTTGTATGTGCATTATGTACATGTCTGGTACCCACAGAGGTCAGAGGAAGGCATCATATTTCCTGGAACTGGAGTTAGGGATGGTTGTGAGCCTCTATGTGGGGTGCTGGGAACTGAACCCAGATCCTCTGCAAGAGCAGCAGTTACTTTAACTGCTGAGCTATCTCGCTAGCCCCTATAATTTGTGATGCCCAAATAGCTCAGTGGCTCAGTTTTGGCTTGGGATATAAAAGGAGGGCCTCTCTACTTTCTAAATAAAATACAATGATAACATTATTAACTTTGCAAATCCTTTCCATTGTGATAGGAGACAGCTAGCCCTTCATCTGACACCACATTGCATCTGTAACAATACATTGTTTTGGTTGAAATACTCATGAAAATTGTCCTTGGGGCTCGGGAGGTGGCACAGTATGCAGTCATGATTTTAATTTGATCTTCAGAATTCATTTAAAATGCCTGGCCCAGAGTGTAACAAGCTTTATTTGGACCGCCAGCCCCTGAATCATGTCATGGAGACTTGCTGTTCTTTATGAAAGGTCGGCCTTAGTTTAGGCTTGTTCCTAACTAGTTCTTATAACTTAAATTAGCCCATATTTTAAAATCTACTTGCTTTTGCATGGCTTGGTTACCTTTACTCTGTGCTGCCATCTTGCTTCTGTGTCTAGCTGGCGACTCCTCCTCCCCAAGCTCTCGCTGTTTCCGGAAGTCCCGCCTAATGTCTTCTAATGGCTATTCCACTCTTGATTAAGCCAACCACCCTGACACATTCACACAGTGTGAAGGAATATTGCACAGCACCAGAGTGCTTGTAATCCCGGCACCGGGAGGAAGAAACACGAAGACCCCAGGGGCTGGCGGGCCGGCCATTCCAGCCTGCCTGGGGAGAACCAGATCAGTGAGAGACCCTGTCGCAGTGTTCCTGAGGATGGCACCCAAAGTTGTCTTCGCCCTCCTCGTACCCCCACCCCCAACATGAATACACATATTAAAAATACCCTCACAGAGCCTGGAGAGGTGGCTCAGTGCTCTTACAGACGACCCAGGTTCAATTCTCAACTACCACATGGCAGCTCACAACTATCTGTAACTCCAGTTTCAGGAGATTTTGACACCCTCTTCTGATCTATATGGCCACTGGGTACTCACATGGTGCACATACATACACTGGGGCAAAACACTCAAACACATAAAATTTAAAATGTCCTCATAGTTGGAAAGAGGAATTTTTTTTTGTTTTTTTGGGGTTTTTTTGTTTTGTTTTGTTTTGTTTTTTTTGATGAGGATGGAACCCAGGTCCTTGTTTCTTTCTCTTTCCATCTCTCCCCCCTCTACTTCTCTCTCCCTCTCTGCCCTTCTCCCTCCCTCTCTCTCATTTAACATAAATTGCCCAAGTTTTCCTTAAACTTTTGATCTTCCTACCTCAGCCTCCGGAGTAGCTGGAAGTACAGGCTTCTCCCCACAGATCAATATGGGATACCAAGTGTAATCCTAATAACTTTTTAAAGTCATCATAGTCTTTGCTGCATCAAACCTTGACAAATGCTACCATCTGTAGTTGGTGAAGTGAGTCTTTGGCAGTTAAGTACATTTTTCATTCTAATAATCTGAAGTCCATTTGTCTATCTCACAGTTGGGATGGATCATTTACCCATGTGATTTTATTTTTAAACAGAAAATACTGGTTTACTGATTGATGCAGCGCTTGTAAATGTTGACATATTTAACTTCACAGAATCAAGATTTCCTTTTTCAAACAGTCACCACTGATATCAGAAAAGTCTTATGTACTGCTCAAAGATGGCAAACACTAGTTTTCTAAGACTCTCATTTTCACTTGAATGCTCAGATTGTTATCTAGGCAACCAGTGCTGACACATTCTTTGAAATGACAGCTTATTTTATCCCATTTTGAGGGACTGTCTGCCAGCACTTCCTGAAGAGAGACAGTTGGTCTGTACTCTGAAAATGCATAACTTGTAGCTGAGAGATGCTCAGCCATAGGCTTGCTGTGTGAACTGAGGGCCTGAGTTCGACACCCAGCACACCAGGGATGCTAAAGATGTTCCAGTCCATCTGAAGTCAAGGTGTACTGAAGGCGGGGCCAGGGGCAGAGCTCAGGACTTCATAATTTTAAAAATTTCATCAAGGGCATTTTTGAGTAAAAATGTCCCCCCATGAGTACATGCTGAAACATCAACCATTTTGCCTACTCCAGCTTATGCAACTAAAGTTTAACCGTTGGCTAGTGAGATGAAATAATATGCAATGGTGCTAGCATGAAAATACACAGACCTTGAAAGAGTCCCTGGTGGTCCTGAGGACACTGCTCTGGTGTGTCCCTGCTGTGCCAGCTGCTGGACAGCCCCCCTGCTGGACCCCCCCCCCTCATTCCACTCCTCCTCCTCCCCCTTCACTTCTCTTTTCCCTGCTCTGCAGTGGTTTATGTTCCCCTCTTCTGATCTTTGAAGGTTTGGTGAAAGCATGGACACAGCCCAGTGTGCTGCACTCTGCAGGAAGTGCTCTCTTACCTAGGAAGTACTCCCTAGACCTCTCTGGAGGCTTCGTCTCTTCACAACGTTGACCTTCCTGATGTCAGTGTGGGCAGATAGCCCCAGAATGTTTATTGGATGTGGACTTTCAATTTTCCTGCTCATAGAACTATGTGATACCATCTCATGGTTTGGATATATTTCTGAATTTTCAACGTCATGTATCTATGGTTCTCCCCCATCTTTAAAAAAATGAACTGTTTTGACTATGGCAGTCAATTTTCAATGATTTTTATTTTCACTAGTTCCAATTACTTTCTCTTGTTCTCTTTTTCAAGAACTTTTTATGTTACTGAAGTATTTAGTCAGTTGTATCTACTAGTAGTAACAGACCATATACCATGGTTGTTATGCTCTACCGTCCTTTCTTCTTTGGTACACTGGCCCCTGCATGCCTGGCCAGTGCTTTGCCACTGAGCTGTATCCTCAGCCCTTGTTCTTCCATCCTTTGCTGTTCATTCTGAAATTAAGAATATCTTCATTTGATGTTTAAAAATACAGTTTTCATCCTAACGAAAGCACAATCTGACATCCAGGCCTGCTCAATTATTTCATAGGTGGCTTGAACATTTTTTATATATAAATTTACAACTTCCTGCCTGATATTTCTGAAGCCATATCATACATGGGTCTCATTCTATTGATCGTGCTTCATGGGGTCTGTGAGTTGTATACCACAGGGTTTGCTGTTAAAAATGGACATACCATCTAAGAAAGCATAGACTTGAGTACATGGATTTATATTTGCAAATTAGCACATTTAGCAGTTTTCTGAACTTATAGAACATGATGTAAACAGCCTAGATAGGTAAGATTGGGGTTCATTTCCATGTCTGTATTCAGTCTTTCAAAGGCTTCCAATCCCATGTCAGAATGTTGTAATTTAGGATGGATGGGAGTTTCTCAACCCAGAGGTATTTTCTGTGTCCAGCCCACCACTGGCTCTATGCTTTCTTGTCTTGCAGTGTCTCTGATGCTGCCTGGTATGCTTTGGCTTCTCTCTGCTCCCTCTCACAACAGTGCTTTCTTACCTGTAGCATCTTATTCTGGTGATGGTGGGTGGAGGAGGAAGGCTATGTCTTTGAGTCTCAAGGCTTTGATCATATTAGTGTTCCTGTCCTACCCCAGTGGTAGTAATGGGCCAAGCATGTAACACCCCTTCTTGAGGTGTGGAGGGCTTTAACTGTTTTCTTCCCAGAGCACAGTGGGTGTTCAGCACTGTCCTAAAGGCATCTTTTACTCCCACCCCTCTGGGACTTTTTAAATAGGGAAGATAGGAAGGATGGGGTTCATTCCCTTCCTATAGCAGCTGTTCCCTTTCTGCCCACAAGTTGTGTTTGTTTGTTTTTTTTGTTTTTTCAGCACTCTAGCCATGTTGCTTGTCGAGTGAAGCCTAAGGGTGGTATGAACTCTATTGAGGTAGCTACAGGCTCATCCTCCACCATTTGTTAAGCTTGTAGATGAATCCTTCTACCCACTATCCAGTGTCCCTAAGGGTTGATGTGCTTGCACTCCCTGTCTCCATTTCACTTGTCTCTCCTTAGAGAATTGCTCTTTCTTCCAAGAAAAAATTTTAAGTTATAATTTGTTTAATTTTTAAAAATTGTAATGGTGGGATTCTATTGTTTCTAGCTGTTTTCTAGTGGAATTCAGACATTGGGGCCTCCTTTTACCTTTAGTATCTTTTACTGTCGGTCAGCTGGGATCCCACCAGCATCCCCAGCTTCACTCAATCAAGACTGTCTGTGTTAGAACTGTGATTATCTTGTCTATTGAACATTTGAAAATAGAACATGATAAGGTTTGATCAAGATCTTGTGTCAGGTTCGGACAGATTATACCCTGAATAAAAACTGTTGTTGAACATCATTTTGGTGATGGGGAAAAAGGTTTAGTGAAAGACATATTAACTAAACACCTTGTATAGACTTGATGTCATTTTTCAATCCAATATAAATTTAAATATGTATTAAAAATGTTTAGGTTGAATATTGGCTAGATATTAAAAGATTGCTGTTCTGTTAGGTATTAGACTGATAGTTTATTTTTTAATTTTTATTTATTTATTTATTTATTTATTTATTTATTTATTTATTTATTTATTGCTTGTGAGAAACACATTCTAATATAGATGGGGTTGTTCATGTGACTATAAAATGCCCTCCCAAGGCTTCTGTGCCAAACTCTTGGTTCCCAGCCAATGGTGCTGTTTTGGAAAGTTCCGGAAACTTCAGGATTTGAGCCTTGGCTGAAGGAGGTTGGGGGTGTCTTGTCTATGGCCCTTTACTGTCTGTCCCTCCATGCTTCCTGTCTGCCCCACTCCTATTGCTGTGATGTTTTGCCCAAGAATAGGACAAAGAAGCTATGCATTAAATCCCCATTTGCAAAACTAATCTTCCCCCTTGTATTGTTTTGCCAGGATCCACCTGATCACAGCTGTGCAAAGATTAAGAAAGGTTATATTTAAAAAACATTCAAATAGGAAAAAGTGAAGAGAGAGACATATACTTTTTATTTAATGTCTCCTGCAACAGTAATGAGGAAATGAACAAATATATTCTAACTTCCTGCTTGCCAGATAGGTGGAATCAGATAAATTCTGTTTTTCTTAAACTGAACTCTAACAGAATTGAGAAGAGGATTTTGATGTTTATGGTTCATTTAATGTCATACCTGTCCAAACTGCTTTGGAAGGGATCTAGATAAGCAGAAGGAGCCAAGGTGATGTGACCAGGAAAGGGAGCACAAAATAAAGTGTACTTCCACCGAAACCATTCAGAGCAATGTAGGGGTTGCAGACACGGCACCATAGAAACTCCCAGTCCTTTAAAGGTCTGTCGTCTGCTACTCTTCTGCAAGAGCACATCAGGAGACTTTGTAATATGCTGTCCACAAAGAGGTGGACTGACACGTGGCTACAGGAGTAATTAATCATGGTCCCACATGTTTCGATGAGCATGCAGGAGTGACAAGTTAATAACAAATCCCGGCCTGTACCGAGAAGGTGGCTAAGGAGGTGCTGTGGCTTAATTTACATCTTTGGAAGGCATCAGGGATTTAATAATCTCCCTGCCTCATTCATCAAACCAACACCCCAGAGGCTGAAAAGCAAAGCACTTTAAATTGTTAATCTGAAAGGCAATAAAACCGTGTCTCAGGTCACAGATAAATTGAGTTTCTGGTGGTCTTGATAGATCCTTAGTATGTGTGATTTATCTAGATTCTAGAGCAGTTCATGAGCACTGGGAGCTGTGGCTGCCATACCCAAGCTCAGAATAACTTTCAAACTGCCAGCCTTACCAGGAGACCTAAATGAGAAGGGCAGTGACTGGCCTCTCTGCTTATGTCTACTCAGTGAATTATTGCACCTTCTTTGTCAACTACACATTAATTCAGACCCTAGACATGATTTTTAGATGAAATTCTAAGTGGTGGTTTTCAGCTGAGTCTTAATCATCATTCTGCCTGTGTAGGGCATGTTCTTAAAAGCATAAGATGCTGTTTTGATCCATCTTTCTCTTTTTTCTTTTGAGACAGGGTCTTGTTATGCAGCCCAGGCTGGTCTTGAACTCACTGTGTAGCTGAAGATGATCCTGAACTTCTGATCCTTCTGAAGGGTTAGGGTTATGGGGGTGGACCACCACACCCAATTTATGCAGTGCTGGAGACTGAACCCAGGGCTTTCTGTGTTCCAGGCAAGTACTCTACCACCTGAGCGATACCTTCAAAACTTTCCAAGTTTTTAGTGTGGAATTTTTAACTGGCAAGAAGAAAGGGATCCTGGAAGGAGAAACAGGCTTTCATGGCATCACAAGCCATCTGAGAATCCTAATCAACTTTTGAGTTTCCTCTTCATGATTTTCAGATAATTAAGTTGTGCTGTACACTCACTTTATCAATTTGGAAAGCGTTCTCTTTATTGATGCACTGTGGAAAATGCCATCTTCCCCGAGTAAAGGTGGGCTATGGTGGTTTCAAGGGAAAGGAAGTAAAGGGTATGCATTCATAGTATGTTTCCTTATGTTAGTTGCTCTGCTTGTCATGATGTAATCACATGCAGTGATTTTAATTGTTGATCATCTTGCTGTTGCTGTTGGTCATTTGTGATACCTAATATGTTGCTGTAGGAAATGGAAAAAGCTATCCCAAGCCCATTCCTCCCCTCCTTGCTCCCTCCAGCTTTCTTGACTCTTGAGTCACAGCTGTAAGTTGAGGTTGCATTTTGTCATGTCTTCAGATGTTCTCTGCATTGAACAACCTTCAGGTAATAACCAGACTGTACACCTAACTCAGAAATAGGGAGACACCTGTTACCCAACTGTTCTTGGGTGCTCCTCTGGCTGTCAGTCAGGAAATCAGGTGGGGCAGATAGAATAGCTTTTGGAGTAAAATTCCCCCCTCCTGTAATTCACTTGGAAAACATCCACAATGCTCCATGTTCCCGTGTCTGGCACTGTTGTAAGTAAGTTGTGGAATGTAAAGATCACAGGCAGAACACTAAGTCAGTTCCTGTCCCGAAGGCTCAGCAGCCTAACCTTACACAGTGGAGGTTATCTTACTCCTCTGAAGATAGAAATCTAAGGTCACAGGGTTGGCAGGCTGGCTGTGTTTTTTCCTGGAAGGTCTAAGGAAAATCTGCCTTCTTGTTCTGTTTAGATTTAAGACACAATCTGTATTCCTTGGCTCGTGTCCCTTTGTTATCGCTTCTGTTCTTGCTTCTTTTATAACTCCTCTGTAATTGGCAGTCTCTCTCAAAATGATTCTTATGATTACATTAAGCCCATCTCAAAACCCTTAATCAAATCTGCAGAGACCTGCTTTCTGAATAACTCACAGCTTCTAGGAATGGAGATGTGGTCAATTTAGGCTGCTGCCAGTCACAGATTTGGGCTGTGAACTGCTCTGCTGCTCTCTGGCTGAATACTATCAATTAAACATTTTAAACCTTCTGAACCTCAACTTTCTTATCTGAAAAATGGAGTAAATGATACCCACAGCGCTATCTGACACATGTGGGGGTTCAGTGAATGGCAAATTTGTGACTTACTTTGTACGCGCCTGCCCTCGCCAGCAAGGAAGACGCGACTCCGGGTAGATCTTCTTCATGCAGTTTTAATCAGGATCCTTTAAACATGTTGCTTATGGCCCGCAGGGAGAGAGAGAGGGAGAGAGAGAGAGAGAGAGAGAGAGAGAGAGAGAGAGAGAGAGAGAGAGAGAGAGAGAGAGAGGACCCCTGCACAGGCTTAAATACCCTTGAGCTAACCGACCCCAGTGAGCCACGTGGACTCTGCAGATAGGCTACTCTAATGCGGAAGCAGACAGGCTGAACAGACTCAACCAACCAAGGGCTTGTTTACCCAGAGAGTCTTTACCAGCGGGAAGGTGTAAGGCAGAAGCCAGCACCACTTTAAGGTGTGGCACTACACGGCTCTCTACATTACTGTTTTTATAATTCAGTAATGACTTCCAAGTCTAGTGGAGAAGATGGGACTGGCAATGAATAACCAAGAGTCAGAGTGAAGCACTGTGACAAGGGTTGCATTTGTCTCAAGCCACAAGAACCTCCTCGAATGAGGTGTATTAGTCAGGGTTCTCTAGAGGAACAGAACTCTCAGGATGAAGGTGTGTTTTTCCAGCTGGCCGCCTGACCCACCTTTGTTCCTCCCCACCGGCCGCCTGGTCCCGCCGCCATGCAAGCCCCAATAACACTCAGAGACTCTGTATTTGATACAATCCTGTTGGCCAGTTACTAATTCCTTATTGGCTAGCTCTGTCTTAATGATTAACCCATTTCTACTTATCTAAGTATTTCCATGTCATTTTATCAGAGCACGGTGGCCAGCATCTTGCTTCCTCTAGGTTTTACATGCTGACTCCTCCTTCCTACTTCCTCTTTCCTCCTTGTCTCATAGCCCTGCCTATCTTGCTTTCCTATTGGCCCAACAGTGCTTTATTTATTAACCAGTATGAGAATAATATCTCCCATCACTTTCTATGTATAGGAAGGGGATTTATTAGAGTGGACTACAGGCTGTGGTTGAGCTAGCTCAACAATGGTTATCTACCAACCAAAGGTCCAAGAGTCAGGTAATTGTTCAGTCCATGAGACTGGATGTCTCAGCTGGTTGTCAGAGTTCAGTAGGCTCTAATGCTCATGCGAAGCAGGCACTGAGCAAGTCTCCTTCTTCCTCGCCCTTTATCTAGGCTGCCAGCAGAAGGTGTGGCCCAGATTAAAGGTGGATCTTCCTACCTTAAAAGATCTGGATTAACTGTGGATCTTCCCACTTTAAATGATTTAATTAAGAAAAAAAAATTATACCCAGCCATTTGGGTTTTAGTTAATTCTAGATGTAGTCAAGTTGACAACCAAGAATAACCATCACAGGAGGAATAACAAAGGTTTCCTGAAGCTACTGAAGTCAAGAAACGTCATCAGGTACCAGAAGGTCATATGTTTTAATATTAATAGGTCATGCCTTCACTAAGAAATAAAAAACATTTCCTAGTCCTGAAATATTGTTTAATTTTCTTGAGCTTAGGGTATGTGTAATTTAACAAGTTAGAGCCCCACACCAAGATGGCCATGTTGAATTGAATGGTAAAAGGAGATGATCATGGGTATTTGGACAAAGAAGGTAGTTCCTGTCTCTCTCTTTCCTCTTCTTCCTTCCCTCCTGATTCTCACAACCTCCCACCTCAGGTGAGAAACAGAGCCCATCTGATTATGAACATTCCAGGTTGTTTGGTGTGTCACGTTTGTTGGTGACAAAGGTCCCTGTGGATGGAACAGCCAGTGCATTGTGGGGCTCTTACCATTCAAGGCCTCTCAGTTGTTGAGGCTTGAGTGTTGGGTACCAGAGCCTGTTCAGTCCTGTCAGTACCCTCCCTGTCTGTCTACCATGTTTTCTGATTGGCTCTTCATCCTACTTGATCCCAAAGCTACAAATGATGCAGGTTCTTCACTTGCCTTCCAAAAAAGCCACTGTCTCCTGGTTTGTTCCCATGCTCTGTCTACTTCTCAGGCATCTTGGTGAGTCGTCCTCATTTCCCTGGCTATACTGGCCAGCCTTGTGTCAACTTGACAAATAAGCTACAGTTATCTGAAAGGAGGCAACCTCGATTGAGAAAATGCCCCCATAAGATCTGGCTGTAAGGCATTTTCTTAATTAGTGCTTGATGGGGTGGGGAGGGCCAAGTCCATTGTGGGTGGTGCCATCCATGCTAGTGGTCCTGGGTTCTAAAATGAAGCAGGCTCAGCAAGCCATGGGGAGCAAGCCAGTAAGTAGAACCACTTTGTGGCTTCTGCATCTGCATCTGCGTCTGTCTCCGGGTTCCTGCCCTGTTTGAGTTCATTTCCTAACTGTTTCTTCAATGATGAACAGTAATACGGAAGTGTCAGCTAAATAAACCCTTTCCTCCCCAACTTTCTTTTTGGTTAAAGAGTTTTCATTGCAGCAGTAGAAACCCTAACTAAGTCACTGACTTAATATTAAAATTCCACAAGTTCCCCAAGATCTCTTCTGTCAGCAACCATTAGACTTCTAAAAAATGGATTTAGATATTTTCTATATACAGATGATACCGACATTCATTTCCAAAGATTTATTCATTCTTATTTTATGTGAATATGTGTTTGGCTTATGTGCTGGCAAAGTCCAGAAGAGAGCATTGTGAACTCTGGAACTGGAATTATGCTGGCTGTGAGCTGCCATGTGAATGATGGGAACTGAACCTGGGTCTTCTGTAGGAGCAGTAAATGCTTTTAACTGCATGGCTAAAGTGTCTACTCTCTGTTTTCTATCATTGCTGTAACAAATGACTACAGTGACAAGACATTTCTAACTTGTGATCTCACATTCCTATCGGTTGGAAGTCTGGCACAGCTGTCATTGAGCTAGAACCAGTTGTCCCCAGGGCAGTATTTATTTGGTGGGGGGCTCTGAGTGGAACTGTGTCTCATTGTTCTTTCCACCTTCTAGAAGCTCCTTGTATTCCCTAGTAGGCAGTCCCATCCTCTTGTCAGCAAAGCCTTGTCTCTCTTCTCTTGATCATAGTGAGAAAAAGTCTTCAGTTTCAAGGACCCATATGACCAGACTGGGCCCTCACAGATAGTCCAGGATAATATCTCCTTCTCAGGGCCTAGATCCTCAACCATGTCTGCAAAGTCCCTTTTGCTGATTAAGGCTCTGTCTCCACAGGTGCTGAGGATTGGGGCATGGGCATCTTTGGATAACATTATCATGCCTGTCACAGTACTATTATTACAGTGTCTAAATAGCTATTTCCTTCCTGTTAGTTCTTCTGAACTCCAGAACTTGGTTTCAACCATGCCCTTGGCATCTGCATTTGGATATTTAAGACACCTCCAACCTGCTTTGTCAAAGGCTGAGCTCCTGAGCATCTTTCCCCAAACCTGATTCTTTCACACACACACACACACACACACACACACACACACACACACACACACACACCTCAAAGGTAAGGGAATCTCCACCCTCTAGATGCACTGGCCCAAACTCCAGGAATTAATCACTCTTGACTCCTAAATATATGAGGGATGGGGGGCAGGCCTTTCTCTTTTTTCAACTTCATCAAGTCCTAATTTTGGAAGATACCCATCACTGCCACCATCTTGTCTTGGTGGCCACTATCTCCTGCCCAGATTATTGCACCAGCTGTTTCGTTCTTCCTGGGAATCTCTCTCACCCTTTAGTTAGGGTTTCAATTGCTGTGAAGAGACACCATGACTACAGCAACTCTTATAAAGGAAAAACACTTAATTGGGGTGGATTACACTTACATGTAAGCAGACATGGTGCTAGAAAAGTAGCTGAGAGGCCTATATCTTGACTTGCAGGCAACAGGAAGGGAACTGAAACTCTGGACATGGTGTTAGCATATATGAGACCTCAACGACTATCCCCACACTTGCTCCAACAAGGCCACACCCACTCCAACAAAGCCACACCTCCTAATAGTGCTAACTCCCTATGAGTTTATGTGGGGCAAATTCTTTCAAACTACTACACTGCCCCAAGAAAAATCACATGAGTTACTACTCACTTCCTTTAAGTGTTTGCTCAAATGTTATTTTCTAGGTCAGATCTGCCCAGAGACCTTTTTAATTAAAACAAATGGCAGTTGCACTACTCTTTTCTGCTTTGTTTTTCTTGTATTTTATAATTTACTCATCGGTTCTGTTGTGGTCACTTCTCTCCAATTAGAAAGTGAACTGCACAAAGTCGGGAGTTTATCTTGTGTCCACTGCTGTATCGTTAGTATGAGGGATAGTGTTTGCTCTGTAGATACTCAATAAAAGGAGTATGTGTAGCACAGTGCGGTGGTGCACGCCTTTAATCCCAGCACTCAGGAAGTAGAGGCAGATGACTCTGTGAGTTCGAGGCCTTATCTACAGAGTGAGTTCCAGGACAGCCAGGGCTGTTATGCAGAGAAACTCTGTCTCAAAAAACAAACAAACAAAAAAGAAGTACATGTATGAATGTGTCAGTTCTTCCTACATTGGTTTGTAGATTAGTTGTCAGTGTCTTTTGTCATTACAATTAAAATAACTGGGAGGTTTTGGTTTGCAGTATTGGGGGTTCAGTTTATGGTTGCTCAGCCCCCTGTGTTTAGGCAGAACTTGATGGCGCCTAGAGCATGTGGAGGAGGGGCTTCCTCACCTCACTCTGGCCAGGAAGCAAGAATGGGCAGATCACATTACCTCAAGGACCTACCCTCAGGGATCTACTTCCTCCCCTGAGTTCCCACCCCTAGCTCCACAACCTCCTGAACCACCAGATTTGGATCCAGTATTCAAAACATGAACGTACAGAACTGTTTCATATTCAAGTTGTAACACTCTTACATCAAAAGAATTAAGATCAAACATGAACTTCGAGGGGCCGAGATGAACAATTCAACAGTAGCCAGCTCTGTTTCAAGGCGAGAGGATTCTGGAAATTGATCCACTTACTAAGTGTACATATTTCTACTTAAGAAATTAAATAAGCAGGTAAATTCAGCTAGCTGAGCTCTGCCCCACAGTGCCTGCAGTGAGGAAAGTCAACATCAAATCTAATCAGTATGCCCGAGTTCTGACTGGGTCATCCCTTGGCATCTATCTTGTCTCCACACCAGAAGTAGGCAGTTGTAAGCCAACTTGGAGCCTATTCTGTTCTTTTATCCATTCTTCTGAGAAGTTCATAGCTGGGCATGGAGGAGGAGGGACAAACTTCCATAAGGGAATTGAAAAAAAAAGCATTTAAAATTTTGTTATTTTTTTCCTGAAAGAATCAAGTGATCCTGAGTTTTTCAAGTTCTAAAACTTGACTCCAGGCTCGAGGCAGCAAATATAAACAATTAAACTTAAAATATTTTATTATACAAAGGAAAAGGAAAGAGAAGGAAGGGGGAGGGGAAGGGAAGGGATAAGGAAGGGAGGAAAAAGAGAAGGAAGGAAGGCGGAAGGGACCCAGGGGAAGGAAGGAATGAGGGAAGGAAGGGAGGAAGGAGGGAAGGAAGGAAGGAAGGAAGGGAGGAAGGGAGGAAGGAAGGAAGGAAGGGATAAAGGAATAAAGGACTGTTGCCTACCAGAGTTTTGTCAGATGGATACAGAAACAACTTGGTAATCAGAATAGTTAACAGAAATTGATTGGAGCACATCAAACATAGAAATATCTGAGTTCCTACTAATATTTAGAAATTATCAGGGGTTTCTCTGGCACCCATGTATTACTCAAAAAACTGGCAAAGGCTCTGAACCAAGCAGCTGGTTTCTTTCTCTCTGTGCAGCATATTCAGAGGAAATGCCTCTGAGGAAGTTATTTTGTTCATTATATACCTTTCTCCTCATTAACAATTTTTATTTTAGACATCCTTACATATATTTTAATCATATTCTTTCCTCTCCGTCAGTTCCTCCCAGATTTTCTCATCTCCCTCCCTACCCACCCGCCTTCATACTCCCTCCTTTAAAACAGAGACCAAAACCATTTTAAAACAACTTCAGACTTACTGACAGTGCAGGCAAGTGTAATAAACTACAGGAAAGCATATTTCCTTGAGGCATGAAGAGCCATGTCACCTTGAGATATGGAGAGCTATGTCATCTTGATGTATGAAGGACCATGTCACCTTGAGGTATGTTACCAACCTGAGGTCCCAGGAATACTTTGGTGTGAATTCCCTACAAAGACACTGTCTTAAGTTACCATAATGTGATCAAAATTAGAAAACCAACAGTGATGAGCCAGCCCAAGCCTGTTCAAAACCACAGCTTTTATTTCTTTGTTAACTTCCTCTCACCTCTTTGTTTTCAGTCTTCGGCTCTGACCTTGGCATGCTTGATGGTCACTGGGTACTTGTTTCATAGACAGTGCCTGACTCTGGATTTCTTCCATGTTGGGAGGGGTATGTATTGTATGCATGTGTGTGATTACAGGTGTGCATGGAGGCCAGAAGAGGAAATTGAGTGTCCTGCTCTATTACCACCCTCTTTATTCCCTGGAGACAGTCTCACTGAACCTGGGGCAAGATCTACTAGCAATTCTCAGCAATCCTCTCTCTGCCCACCACAGCATTGGAGCTGTAGCCCTTATTGGTGCTAGGGATTTGAACTCAGGTCCACAGGCTTCCATAGCAAGTACTCTTTCTCACGGAGCCATCTCCTCAGCCCTTTGAGGGTTTCTCATGATTAGACCATCATAGATTCAAGCTTTGTTTTCCCTTTAGCTTCTTGTTGAGGGTAGATGATTTTGATGTGGTCCATTGGTAATGATGCTCACTACGTTAACTTGAGAAGGTGGTGTCCATCAGGCTTCTTCATTGTGAAGTTATTGTCTTCCTAATTAGTAGGTGTTTATGAGCATATACTTAGAGAAGATTTAAGTGTCTTGTTCTTTATCAGACATTCATTTGATTTATTTATTTAATACATGAGCTGGACTCATAGATTCCATGAATTATGTACTATCTATTGCTATCATTATTTGTTTTGATCCTCAAATATATTAGATTAATTAGAATCCCTAGTGCTCTATCAATCATTCTGTCTTTAGGTTTGTTTGGCATAGTTCATCTTTGTAGACTTCCTTGCTTTGTTGCTAAATATATGTCAAACACATCTGGGACTTTTCATTGCCTCAGACTTTGAGCCAGCTTTTTGTCCAAGAAGAATCGGTTTCCTTTAGGAGGAGACTAGGACTTAGAAACCAGGGTCAGGTGTTGTTATTGGGGTTTTACTTCACTCAATCCTTTGTGATCTTGGTGTATAGAAATGGAAAAAATGAAAGTGTATGTGTGTGTGTGTGTGTGTGTGTGTGTGTGTGTGTGTGTGTGTGATGTAATATAAATCCATTGGGGAAATCTGATGACTTTAAAGACTTCCTAATTTTGTTACGTGGGATAAAGACATTGTACTTATATTGACAAATCCTTTCATAGAGAGGAAACTAACATACAAATGAACTCTATAGGTGGAATGACTAATTTACCATCCCACATACATACATACATACACATATGTATTATTTATGCGTTTGTGTATGTGTGTCTCTCTATGTGTGTCACATGTGTCTAGGTTCCTATAAAAGCCAGAAGAGGGCATTAAATTCCACAGAGCTAGAATTACTGGTAGTTGGTGCAATTTGCCTGATGTGGGGGCTGGGTCCTGTGTTAAAGTGGCAAGTGCTCTTGTCTGCTAAGCTGTCCCTCCAGCCCCATGTATGTATTTGCTTTTTGAGACTAAACTCAAGCTTTGTATACAAGTATCTAGACTGTCCATCTTCTATATGTAATGTTTAGAGACCATTTAGCCCCAAATCCCCCTGTTGAAATAGACTTGTACCATAGATCCTGTTATGAGATCTGGCAAGGTTTTGACTATGTCTGGAGATTCATCTCCCTGCCTTCAGTTTTATATCTGGTATGAGAAATCATAATGAATTTTTGACAGTATATGTGGTATCTAAATGTTAAGTAGGACTACATACAAAATCTAGTCTTCCTAAACTGTTTCTGGAAGTTCTAGAGGGGTCAATGTAGACATAGGGACAGCTGTCTCTCCCCGGATAGGGAGCTGGCCTACAGCCTCTACAGCTGTTCACTGCTGGAGCAGCCACAGCTTTCTGGTGCTCATTAATGCTCAGAGCAGCTGTGACAGCAAGCAATTTAGTGCAAAATAATCCATCTATTAATCTCTTTGTTATTGGACATTCCAGATGCTGTCGCCTTGGTTAATGATATGAAGGGCCTGGGAATGAAATGTGTCTTAATAGTTCTGGGTGTGTTAACATGATGGTTGTCCACCTTCCCCACCAATTCTGGGAGCACACCAGAGCTCGAGGGATTAAGAAGGCTCGCCCCGGGCAATCTTTCACTCTGAAGAAATGGTTTGAAAACTGCAGTTCTTCCCACATTGCTAATAAACTGGTGTTGGGATCAAGTACAGAGCTCAAGCTGGAGTGACTCCTTTCAGTACAGAAATACAATGAAAAACAGTGCCTGAGCACCTGCCTCAGAACTGCCCAGGGACCTGACTTCCATCTCCAGCTTCACACTTAATTACCACCTCCTTTTGCTGTTTCTTTTTCACTGCTTTCCTAGCTTCCCCTGTGATTTGATTCCCTCCTTGTTGCCAAACAGGCTTTCTCTCCCAGATACCATCTGCCTTCAGGACACATTTGCATCTTCTTTCTTCCTCAAGTGCTCCTTTCCAGGCTTGTGTTTCCCCCTCCCCTAGCTGGACTGCTGCTACTCTGTGACCCCATGGTTGATGGGAAGGCCACTGTGGCTTGCAGAACTGAAACGAAGTTGGAACCCAACAGATAATGTTTTGGACTTGGACTTGGACCTGGATGCATCCTTCCTGGGCCCTGGACCCCAGGGATTGGTATATCATATCTTCAAAATATCTTTTGTTTTGAAAATCCCACCTTTTCTTTGTTATAAAACAGCTAAGAATGCCAATCTAAAGGAGGAAGTGATGTCATCCTTCCCGATACCAGTTTTACCGGGGTGACTGGGATGACTGGATCCTGAAGCTACACAGAGGGCCCTAATAAACACTCTCAACAGTATGGTATATATCCTTGTAGATTTTTGCTATGAAGGAATCAAAATATGTAATAGGAATATATAACACATGTAAAATCAAAATATATCTGTATATACAGTCAGCAATACACACAGATATTCGTACATGCACATGAATACACACACATACACATACACACACACACACACACACACACACACACACACACACAGGAACAACTTTCAGGATTCATTTTCTCCCTGTACCATAAGTCTCAGTGATCAAACTCAGGTTGCAGCCGGTTCCTTTGCCTGCTGAGCCTTCTCTTGGCTCTCTTATTGCTTTACAATATTACAATAAATTACAGTTACAATAAGTGGCCCACTTATTTGGTATCCTTAGAAACAAGGTGTCAGCATATATAAAACCTCCTAATGCATTTACTGCCTGACATTTCATAGTATGAATGCAACTGTTTATTTAATCTTTCTCAGGCACACATTTGTGGTGGTTTGAATGAAATGGCTTCCATAAGCTCATATTTAAATGCTTAGTCACCAGGGAGTGGAACTGTTTTAGAACAATTAGAAGGATTAGGAGGCGTGGCCATATTGGAATAGGTGTGGCCTTGAAGGAAGTATGTCACTGGGTGGGCTCTGAGGTTTCGAAATCTCACAGTAAGCCTTGTGTGTGGCTATGTCTGCTTGCTGCCTGTGGGTCAGGATAAAAAGCTCTTAGCTACTGTTAATCCCATGGTTGAGAATTAGACCACCACTATCACAATTTAAAGCAAGCTTTAATTAAATACTGCCTAGGTCGATGGGCTCTGGCCACATCCATTTTCCCAGAAAATGGCCATTTTTTTTTTTGTTTTTGTTTTGTTTTGCAGGGGCTTAAAAGGGCAAAACCACAGAGCCACTGTATTTCCCAGCTGGTCCAAGCATACATCCTGACATACTTCCTGCCCATGTACCTCCTGCCAACATCTGATCAAGCTCAGCCAGTGCCGATGGGTCAAACACACGTAGGACAAACAACTTATTCTTAATTGCAAACAGAACTCTTAGCCTGCAGTATGTATTTTTGGATTCGGGGTCCCACAATGATGGGTGACAGACCACCAAAGTCTATTAAACCAGAAGCAAGCTTTATTCTAGAAAAAGAAAATCAAGGTGGAGCACAAAAAAAAAAAAAAAAAAAAAAAAGTATATCAGCTATAACTGAGACCACAGCCAGAGATCGGGCTTCTGAAACTGTGGCAATGGGGGCTGGTTTGGGGCCTCTTCTTATAGTAAAATCAAGCACCAGGTGGGGGTCAAAGAGCGTTTACAACCTTGAGGTCAGGCTTAAAGTCACATTACAGTTTAAGCATTGCAAGTTTTGGTTCTAGGATGTTAGGATGTTAACTTAGGATGTTTGCAAAAACCTGTGGCTGACACAGCCACTTTTCTGCTGTCCTTGAAAGAATGAATGCAAGGCAGAGAGTAGGGTCATGCAGGACAGTTAAAAATTAAGGGACTACAACACAGAGGGTCCCATAGAGGCAACAATTAAAAGCCAACCTTTGTCTGCCGTACCTGCCTAGCTGGGAAGGTGGAAGGTAGGAAACAACTGTTAGAAGTTTACCTCTATACACAGTGGCTGCCAGGATGTCTGCTCTTAAGGCAGAAAGTGGTTGTTAAAGGTTAACAGTGGCTGCCAGCTTTTCTTTTTATTCCTTCTTCAAAATGTATTTGGGCTTACAATTTGTATTTCCATTTTCCTGAACCCTTCGTTTCTATATTCCTATTTCTGGACCTGTTTTGGTCTCACACTACTGCTCCAGTACTGAACCTGTCTGTTTCCTGCCATGATGATAATGGACTGACCCTATGAAACTATAAGCAAGCCCAGAATTCAATGCTCTCTCTTATAAAAGTTGCCTTGGTCATGATGTGTCTTCTCAGCAATAGAACAGTGACTCAGACAGAAGTTGGCTCCAGAAGTAGAATGCCACCACTCTGTTTGGAGGAATACAAAAGTCTTTGGGACTTTAGACTAGAAAAACAGTTGAACTCTTTAAGCAAGGGTTAATGGACCTTCCTAGTGAGAGCATGGAAGACAGCCATGCAGCCGGCAGTATAGACTACAGTTCAAGCCCAAGAGGCTGCAGGGGAAAGAATGTTGGGAAGTGGTCTAAAGACTACTCTTGTGGTATTTTAGCTAAGAACGAGGCTGCTGTCTGCCCATGTCCGGATGATTTGCTGGAAGCTAAATAGAAGAGTTTTGAATTAATGTTGCTGGCAAAGAGTTTAAGACAGCCTAACATTGACTGTCACGTGTAGTCACTCTAATGCAGATCTACAATGAAAAAGCAAGCAGGGGGGAAAACAACGAAAGAAAGAAAGAAAAAAAAAAAAGAAATACAGTGTACAGTTTGAGGAGAAACGGAGCACTAGGAAATGTAATGTTGGAGCCAAGTCCTGTGCTCAAGGAGATAAAAAGCTTAAAGAAAAGTCTAATGCTAAGTGGAATAAAGGGAGAGGTGACCTCAAGCAAGACCCCACCCCGCTAAGCTTCCAATTTGTGAAATGGAATTAGAGGAAAGTATAAACAACAAAGGAAACCATCAACAACAGAAAGATTATGCAAACACAAGTCAAGGAAGGGCCCAGGTTCCATGGGCAGCAAGCAGAAGAACTTGGCAGCTTTGGCCACATGGATCTGAATTTACAGCCAAGAATGATACAGAAAAGAGATTAAGGTATCACAGTTAGGGTAAGGAAAACTCCCAAGGCTAGGTGTTTGGCAGGGCACTCCCAGCATGAATACTCAGAGAGGCCATTACATGAAGCTGTGAAATAAAATCTGAATTACATTGGAGACCCCAAGATTTTGGAGATGCCAGAGAGAGAGAGCTCTGTAGGCTAGGTGTGGAACCAACCCAATAGACAAAAGTATGTTGCAGTCCACAAGGCTAAGAGGAGTTGGAGATCTGAAGAATGCCTTGATGTCAGATGTGGAAATACAGAGTTTGGATTTTTACCCTGCTGGTTTTAGGTCTTGCTTTAGTCCAATATTTCCTCGCTATACTCCCTTTCCTTACTTTTTATATATCATGTGCCATTGTTTGTTTGAAGTATGTGATCTGCTTTTTGATTTTGATTTTACAAGAGGTTACAATTCAGAGACTGCCCTGAGCCTCAGAAAATACTGGACTTTTAAGCAGTGTTGAGACTGTGGAAAATATAGATTAAATTCATTTCTTCATTATGTGACATGACTATATGCCCATGAGGGTCAGGAAGTAGAGTGTGGTGGTTAGAAGAGAATGCCCCTTCCCATAAACTCATATATTCAAATGCTTAGTCTCCAGGAGTGGTGCTCTTTGAGAAGAATTAGAAAGGTTAAGAGGTGTTGCTTGTTGGATGAAGTGTGTTGCTGGGGGTGCCCTCTCTGTCTCTCTGTCTCTCTCTGTCTCTGCCTCTGTCTCTCTCTGTCTCTGCCTCTGTCTCTCTCTGTCTCTCTCTGTCTCTGTCTCTGTCTCTCTGTCTCTGTCTCTCTCTGTCTGTCTCTCTCTCTCTCCTCTCTCTCTCTCTCTCTCTCTCTCTCTCTCTCTCTCTCTCTCTCTCTCTCTCTCTCTCTCTCTCTCTCTGCCTGCTTTCTATCAGTCAGGGTGTAAAAACTCTTAGTTACTGCACCAGCCTGTTTGCTTTCTGCCATGACAATCATGAACTAACCCTCTGAAACTGTAAACAGGTTCCTAATTAAATACTTCTCCTATAAGAGTTGCCTTGGAGTCAGGCAGTGGTGGTGCCCGCCTTTAACCTTTAATCCTAGCACTTGGGAGGCAGAGGCAGCCTGGTCTACAGAGCTAATTCCAGGACAGGTTCCAAAGCTACACAGAAAAACTCTTCCTCATAAAACAAAACAAAACAAAACAAAAAAGAGTTGCCTTGGTCATGGTATCTCTTCGCAGCAACAGAACAGCGACTAAGACAAAATTCTTACCTATTGTTGTCATTGCAGATATATAACTCGTTCATCATTCTCCCTGAGTAACAACATCTGCAGGAACATTGTAACCACTGCATTGAGATGCTTGGTGGAAAACATTTGCATATTGGTTGATGCAGTTCTACGCTTCATATCCAATGACTCTTTCTGTAGTTATAATTAGATAAATAGTAGCAATGTGTCTAACATAGTTTACAGAGTCTTCTTACTCACTTATTTAGCACCCACGGGTATTGTGTAATGGAGCACCATGAACTAAATGTCAGTTGTCTTCCTATGTTGAGAGAGTCAGATATGAGGCTTTGTGAAGGTCATCAGGGATATTGGGAAGTGACTTGGTATGTATTAGATAAGCATTCAATGAAAGGAACCCCAGATGGATCCTTTGTCCCCCTTGCCTGGTGAAGACAAAGCAAGGAGCCATACATCTAAGAACCAGGAAGAAGGTCTCCACCAGATACAACCTGTGGGGACTTTGCTTGTGGATTTTCCAGCCTCCAGACTGGGGGAGATCAGTGTATCCACTCAGTCCATGCTATTTTTATCTTAACACTCAGACTTAGTTAGCTCCAGCCATCCATTTGATATGCTCCAGCATTAAATGAAGGGATCTCAATGGAAGGATTCCCCAGATC
Organism: Cricetiscus sungorus; assembly: GCA_030556225.1. Classification (NCBI taxonomy): domain Eukaryota; kingdom Metazoa; phylum Chordata; class Mammalia; order Rodentia; family Cricetidae; genus Cricetiscus; species Cricetiscus sungorus. Next base: position 18,535,909 of record JANBXA010000728.1, on the reverse strand, counting down.
AGATTGGTCCCAGGCCTTGTCTGTAAGGAATTAACCTTGATTGCTGATTCTTGGGGAGCGGGGACTCAGCCCATGTGGGTGATGACATCCCTGAGCAGGTGGCCCTGGGCTATGTAAGAAAGCTAGTAGAGAGTGAGCCAGAGATTGAGCAAGCTTGTGAGCAGCATGCCTCCATGATTTTTGTTTCAGTTCTCTGCCTTAGTGCTTCCCTGACTTCCCTCAGAGATGAACTGTGGCTGGGAAGTATACGCCATATCAGCCCTTTCCTCTCCTCCAGTACTTCTGGTCATGGTGTTTCCCACAGCAGCAGAAATCAAACTAGAACATGGCCCAACCAGACTAAGAACAAGAAGTAATGTTATTTTTATTTACTGAGGCTCACTGACACCCTAAGAGGTTTCTCTAAAATAACAGCTTGGGAGTGGCAGATCTGAGCCCTGTTCTGCCTTTTCTCTCCAAGCTTGGGGTTCTTTATCCTAAATCTATCGCCTGTTTATGCAGGAGAATCAAGCCTTCTGCTGTGATGGTGTGATTGAACCAACACCTGGGAGGAAAGATGCCAGGGAGCTTCATCCTAGTGTAGCAAATTGTAGCTCTCCTTAAAATGCCCTCCTCTGAATTCTTGATTTCTCTCACAGTATTCATTACTTTTCCTGTCACTCACTGTAGAAAAAAAAAATTGTGTGTGTGCACATGTGTGCAATTATATGCGCATGTGGAATGAGTGTGTGTGTGTATGCATGTATATGTGCATGTGGAGCGTGTATGTATGCATGTGTATGTGCATGTGAAATGTGTGTTGTATGTGTATGTGCATGTGGAGTGTATGTGTGTGTGTGTACGTGTATGTGTATGTGCATGTGGAGTGTGTGTGTGCATGAATGTGTGCATGTGGAGGCCAGAGGTCAACCTTGAGTGTTGTTCCTCAGGAGCAACATGAAAGTGACCCCAGGAATTCCCTTGCTCCCTTTGTTATGTATTTAAAAATATTTGTTTACTTATTTATTTAGTGTGTGTGTGGGAGAGAGAGAAAGAGAGAGAGGGAGGGAGGGATGGAGGGAGGGAGGGAGGGAGAGAGAGAGAGAGAGAGAGAGAGAGAGAGAGAGAGAGAGAGAGAGAGAGAGAATACTCCACAGAGAATGTGACAATCACAAGGTAACTTTGAGTCAGTTCTCTCTCTACCATGTGGGTTTCAAGAGTTGTCAGGCTTGGTGGGAAATGCCAGGACCCTCTGATCCATCTTTATAGCTTATTAGTATTTGTTTTTGTTTGTTGGTTTGTTTGTTTTGAGGCAGTGTCCCTCCCTGGAACCTGGGGCTCTCTGATTAGGCTGGAAAGCCCAGGATGGCCCCTCTCTGCCTCCCTAAGCAATGGAGAGTTACACTATGCAATGCTATATTCCTTTTTTGTTTTTGTTTTTGTTTTTTTTCATAGATTCTGGGGTTCAAACTCTTCCTGCTTGCATAGCAAACACTTGACAGATGAGCTGTTTCTCCAGACTGAGATCACATTCTATTAGTATTTATTTCCTTGGGGTTTTAAGGCTATAATAATTAAAGACCTGATTGAATATATTTCAATTGTAGCTGAGATCTATGGATCCAGAGTCATGATCCACAGCTTCCCTAGACAGTTTTCCCAAGCCGTGTGCAAATGAGGATCTGTGGGTAGCAGGATCCCAAAGAAGAGCTTTTGGCCTGCTGCTCATGCTCACTCTTTCAGGGCCAGGGTCAGAGCAGCTGCTTTCCAACCCGTAAGTTTGGAAGCTTAAGCAGTTTAACTGGGTTCTTACAACACACAAAAGAAAGCAAGCTCTCAAACCATGGTGAAGAGGCGATATCTCAGCCAGGAGGTCTGCTGAACCTTTCACAATGCTCTTAGAGCCTTAACGAGTATTTGTGGAAGGTGTATGTGCGCTCTCTCTCTCTCTCTCTGTGTGTGTACACACTATTATATGTCTGTGTATGTATGTATATATGTATGTATGTATCTATCTATCTATCTAATACCCATTTCTCTCTAAATCTATCTCCCTCTCACAAATAGCAAATAAAATCAATTAATTTAAAAGACCCCAAAATAAATGTTCTGTTACAGAGACCAGAGAGGGGCATGATGAGTTTGTACACATGCTATTTACTAGAATATGTGGCCTTAAGTCTTCCAAACAGTTGCTTACCTCACCAAAAACATAGTGCAAAGACATCTGTTGCAGAAATCCACAAAGGAACAAAGCTGGGTACACAGGGCAGCATGGGATAAAACTAATAAAGCCTGAATAAAGAGGCCATAAAATAGAGGGCACAAAAAACAAACAGTTTAGAATTAGCAAAAAACTTGATGCAGGCTCTGGATTCAGATAGGTTCAGGATCAACCTGTCAGTTTGTGCAGAACTTACTCAAATGTTGTCATTGAAAATATCACATTTCAGGAAACCTCTTTCTCCTGAGCAAACTGAGTGAAGGATCTGAACCTAACCTAAATGTTCTAGGAACATGAAAGCTTCAGATGATGACATATATGGTGTGTGTGTGTATGTGTGTATGTGTGTGTGCGTGCGTGCGTGCGTGCGTGCGTGCGTGCGTGTGTGTGTGTGTGTGTGTGTGTGTGTGTGTGTGTGTGTGTGTGTGTGTGATGGGACACATGTGGGGGTCAGAAGACAAATGTTCAGGGTTAGTCCAGTTTCTCTTTTTCCTGTGGATCCTTGGGCTTGAATTCAGGTTGTCAGGCTTTTGTGTATTTGTATGATTGTGTGCTATGCCAGAAACATAGATGAATAGGTTTGTGTCTTTCCACAAGTCACGATTTAATGCATACTAGTAAATTCCAAGGTTCAGCACTTTCAAGAAGGGCTGCTTTCTAGATAGTTGCACCTACTTTTGTATTCTGTCTGAGGCAAATGCAGGTTATTTTATTCAAATCTTAAATTACTTTTTAAAAAAAGGCTAACTTGTCTCACACATCACCCAGTTAACACATCTGTATATCTACACCCATGTATGTGGTTGCCAGAGGAAGACAAGTTAGAGAGGCTGCAGCAGAATTTCAGAAGCAGCCGAGAGAGTCTGTGTTAATAAGATGAACCAGGCTGGCACCAGGAGGGAGTTGCTGCTGTGGCTGTCAGAGTCAGTGGTCCAGAGGGAAGCTGTGGAGTCCAGCTGGGGGGGCGAAAGGCTGAACCAGGGTCTGAGAGGAGAAAAAGCGAAGTTTGGGTCCAGGTGGGCAAAACAGTGCATGGACAGGCAGTTGACACACCGTCAGCAGCAGGGTACTGGGGCGAGCGAGAGTCAGGAAGTTCTCTACTCATTGGTCCTGACACATATGTCAGGTGTCAGATGGTAGATTGCTGTTTGGTAATTCCACCATGTGCCAGGTGTCCATCACTTTGTGGGATCCAGGTGTGGGAGGTAATTCCTTCCCTTGGTCTGATTTGTATGGTAAGTTCCCAAGCCTGGTTTCCCGGATATGATTTTAATATACCCATGTGACCCTCTCTGCAGTCTCAGCTCTCCCCAATATATTTATAGAGTGGTTCCCTATCAACACCTAGGAATAAGTCATTAGATGGGTGGTACCTGGAAGATGGCACAGTTTGTGGGGCCACCCAGGGTTCCCTCAACGTACAGTCAGGAGCTCTGCTTAAAATGGAATCTCTCAAAGCTTGCAAAGCTACTGTTTCACATAATGGAGCAGCCTAGATAGACAGAGTGATGGGACTTGCTGAGACCAGGGGCATGGCTTGATTTCACTGGTCGCATCAGACTATTTGTGCCACTCACAGTTCCCGGTGGGAAGGTCTCACATTTAAGCCCACGTGAGCATCCCAAGAAAATGCCCCATGGCGATGGGTCTCAACTGAAAGGAGTTCTTAACCCAGCTACCTAGAGAATAAATTATTTCTCTTACATTACATAATGGAGGCTTTTATATAAACATAAATGAAAATGTTTGGCCTGGTTTAGAAAATTTTTAAGCTGCCTTCATTTTCTCTTTTTTCCAAAGAACCTGAAAGATGTAAGCCCGCCATCAATTACTTGATGGCATTTTTCTTCTTTTCTCTTGGAGTTCACCATTAGGAGTTAAACTGTAGAGGAATGGGGGTTGCTAAGAGCTTAACTGCTTTCTTGTTTTGGGGACATCATGGAATTTTCCTCAGAGGTCTGTGGTTTGATGCATTAACAAACCCCTCAGGATACAGGCTTTGCAAAGGGAGTTGTGTGAGAGTCTTAAGAACCAGGGCATGCATCTCTTCTAACAGGAAACATTAAAGATTCAAGTCAGATTTGGACCAGCGGCCATAGTAATGAGAAAGTTGTCAAAGCCATTCATCAGGAAGGAACAGGGGGAGCTGGGGTCAAAGGGATGAGACTGGGGGTGGCCTGGAGTCTCAGGGGCTGAAGTCACCTGGAAGTGACTTAGCAGTGAGGGTGGAAGTCCTCTCATTTAACATGTCTGGACCTGTAGGAGTGGGGCAGTTGGCCAAGGGAAGAGGTGGAAAGGTGTTTGGGGTAGATACAGGGCAGGCTGAAGGACTTTAAAAAGTTAAAAGCTACTAGAAGTTTGTGTCCCTTCTTGAAGGATTATACTTCAAAGAACAATAAAGAAGATAATAGCTAACATTCATCAGATGCCTACTACATTTCACACACTGTGTTTAGTACACTCACGACACGATGTTTGAGTTTATTAGTCATCAGGGAAATGTACATATAAACTACATTATATTAGCACTGCTCCCACTCAAAGGAATAAAATGGAGACATTTGAAAATGTCAAGTGCGGCTAAGGGCGTGGACACGTTAGTCTTCACAGCACTGCTAGGAGGGGTTTCAAAAGGAGCAGCAGGGCTAGCAAACTGGCTGCCAGTGTCTATTAAAGCTGATACCCTCTCGCTAAGAAATTCCACTTGACCAAGAAGTTGCGTGTGTAGATCTACCAAAAACTACCAGAACTTTTCATAGTTCCTAACTGGAAGCAACTCAAACTGCCACCACCAGTAGGATGGATGAGCAAACCACATCGACTAGTGCACAGCATGAAAGTGGACCCCATTAATGTTACATTATGGACAGATCCCCCTGACTCCTCATGGTGGGTCTACAGTGTGATTTCTTTGATTGCCTTCATTTTACAAAATAAACTAGACCCAAAGAGTTGTTACTTGCCTGAGGCGAGAGAAGAAGGAAGTGCTGTAGCTGAGATTCAAACCCTGACATTTGAGTTCTCATCCTTACCTGAGGTGTCCTTGCTCTCAGCCTCTGGCATAGGAGCAGCAGGCATTTGGGATGTGTGTAATCGCTCAGCATGGCATCTCCAGGGGTGCATGGTGGAGCTGGTGTAGGCTTCTCCTACAGGAGGAGATTGTCAGCTAACTCTGATACCATATGTCAGGCTGTATGCATTGACACATTACCTAGAGTGTAATGTTTAATTTCCACAATGGCCCATTCCGGCAGATACTGTCTCTAGAAGGATTTTTACAAATGGAGAGCTAAAACGAAGAGGGGCTTGTTCAAAGTCAAGTAGCTAGCCTATGGTGGAACCATGACTCAATGTCAAGTCTGGTGCTCAGAGTCTGTCCTCCTCCATCTCCTTGCCTCTTTTCATATCTAACCAGAGCATCAGAGCCACAGAAAGTTCCTGGTCACAGACTCGGCATCCTTTGAGCTATGGCCTTTGTCAACAACAACCAGAACTTGAGACTAAACCACTGGCATTTTACATGGCCAGTTGGCTCCTGAGCAAGCTATCTCCCCTAAGTTGTCTTCACTGTGTTCATAGGGATAGGAAAGGCTGCATGCTTACAGTTGAGGTTACATCTTTTGGGAAACAAAACACAAGTTTGTAAATCAGAAGTCTCTGTAGCTTTTCAACTTCAGTGTCAGAGAGTTGCCAGACATCTTCCGGGCCAGCTGAAAGCATGGTCTCCTATCTGCTGAAGGGACCTGTATTAGGGGTAGGAATAAGCTGGGCTTGGATATTGGGCTCTTGAGTGAGAGCAAGTCTGAGTGTGACTCTGGCTGCTGCTGCTTCCTTTACTGTGGGGGCTCAAGTGTCTTTGGCCTGGGGGTATTGATGGAAGAAGAAGAAGGCAGGAGGATTGGGACACTGCTAATATTCTGTCATGATTATAGAGCTTTGTCATCTCCAGTGTGAGTCATTACAATAGCCTCCCACTAGCACTAGCCCTTCTCTCTGACAGACCTTTTCACAGCTCCCAAGCTGTGAGCCCTTTTCTGATGTTCCTGCTGTCCCTTCCCCAAGCACAGGGCATTGCTGAACATTGCCAGGCCCTTGCAAACGCTGACTCTTGTGCTTAGAGCATCTCTTTCCTACATAACAACCACTGACCACTTCCCTAGATGAAGTTCTCGCATAGAATCCTGGGTATTACAGTGTACTATAAATCTTTTCCATTCTGTCTCTAGAGTAGCGCGTGTGCTAATGACATCCTTCTCCATCCCTGATATCTCTCGATACCTGGCTTTCTCCAGGTGTTTGTAGGATCGCTCCAAAAGCAGAGTTTCAAGGTCTGACTCAGGTTATTTTCAACCCTAAAACGTCCATCAAAAACTCGTGCTTGGGCCAGGGAGATGGCTCAGTTGGTAATAATGCTTGCTGTGCAAGTCTCACAATCTGACAATCTGAGTTCAGTTCCTGTAAGCCACATAAAAAAAGGTAACATGAATAAGATAAGAGGTATCGTAATCCCAGCCCTCCTCTGGGAAATAGGAGTTGGAACAGGAGAGTTGCCCTGAAGCTTTGTGGGCTTGACTGGTGATCACAGCAGCAAGTACAAGAATGACTACCTTAGGATCAGAGTGGAAGGTGAGAACTAAGTCCAGAAATTTCTCCTCTGACCTCCTTCTATGTCATCTCTCTCTCACACACACACACACACACACTCACACACACACACACACACACACACACACACACACACACACACACACCCTTTTCTCAGGCCCACATCCCTCTCCAGCTCCTATGGGTAACATTCAGCAGAGGGCTCTGCTCCAGCTCAGCCTTCTCCTCCAGGCAGGGGTTGGAACTGTGGGTGGGGGACATGAGCCTGTCTGTTCTCCAGGCTCCTGACTCAGAAGCCGACTTTTAAAATAAGAAACTGCCTTTTACAACAGTCTCCAGTTTGCAGAGCAGTTGGGCGGATAGTGCAGGGGTCCCTTCCTTCCCTGCTGCAGCCTGTCCTTTCTGCTGTCAGCATCTTGCTTGTCTGGGGCAGATTTGTTACAGTTAGGGAACCTATATCTGTAGGTTATTATTCACATCCTCAGTCTATTATTGATCCAGACTCTGTAGTTTTTTCCTAATATCTTCTTTCTACTCCAGGATTCTTTAGTGATCTCATCTCCCTAGGCTCCTTTCTGCTGCCACGGCATTTCAGATTTTCCATGTTGGCCTTGAATGTTGTGAAGCGTGTCAGCCAAATATATGTGGAATACCATCTCTTTGAATTTGGCATCTTTCTCATGATTAGACTGAGGTCATGTGTTAGTGGCAGAAGATCACAGTCAAAGTACCATTTCCATCAGATCATCAGAATAAACAGACTTTTAAACAGCAACATCCTCAAATTTTTGTAGCATCCATGTTCCTGGTCTCAGTCAATGTCAAGAAATTGAGCTTACTTTCTTTTTCTTCTATCTAACCAGCTGTCCATTTCTCAGATGTTTCTGCCCCAGAATGTTGATATTTTCTCCGTTTTCTTATCCATTCTATCCTACTTGTAGATAATCTCATATTCCTACATTATTTTTCCCACAAACAATTATTATAGACTCCCAGTTAGTCTTTTTGATTCTTCCTGCCCCTCTTCATTCTTTCAAAAACCCTCAGGTAATTTTTTTTTAAAGATCAACCCTGTCTTCAGAATGGTTCCTATGACCTACAGAGCAGTGTTCCAGGTGCTTAGTGTGGGACTCACAGCTCTTCAGGCACTTGTTCCAAATGCACTTGTTTGCTGTGGTCATTAGTTTCCTATTAAGTGGCTTATGGAACTCTATTTATCTCAAGCATTAAGTAGAATCAGTAACATGGTGCATGCATATGTGTGATGAGCAGACCTTCCTGAGGATGAATGATCCCCCCTCTCCCTCTCCCCCACCCCCTATCTCCAGGTCATGGCTTTGGTGGGGGAAAGGAACTACCCATGCCCTAGTTTGGTGCCAGTCAACTTGCAGCATCAAATTAGAAAAGATGACAGGGAAAAAGTTGGTACCAGGAGAGTATCTGGAAGTATGTGTGGGTGCTTCTCTTTTCAGTGGCTTAACACAGAGTATCTTTCATCTCCCTGTTTCCGTGGGTCAGGAAACCTGGTGCAGCTTCCTGCCTCCTCTGGCTAAGGGCTTCTCGCAGGTTCCTCCTCATCCAGGTGACAGCTTCTCCATTCATTTTCTCATTTTGATCACATTTTCAAAGATCTGCCAGCTAAACCTCACTTTCTTTAAACTTTCATAACATAGAAAGCCCCAGTCACACTCCAGGGATGGCATTTAAATGTAAAGTTGAATTCTTCCATGCCTGGGATAGCGGGCTGTCTGTTTCATTAGATGGCAAAGCACCCCTTGTGCTTAGAGGTCAAGAGGGCTGTGTTACATTTTAATGAACAAGAATAAATTGCTTTCAAATTTCATCTGTCACTTGCTCACCCAAATCCAGTCTTCATTAGTAAAGTTTAAAGGTGCACAAGAAATTTGTGAAAAGCTTTCAGGCAGCTTGCTGAGGGATGCAGGAACCAGAGACCGCTTTATCATCTGCTCGTCAGTACTAGATGGGGAGAAGGCTATGGATGTGGGAGGACAATAGCAGAGAGAACAGGAGCCATGGGTTCAGGCGTGTGTGTGGCAAGAGTTTGGACATGTCACTGAACACTGTCTTTGCATGCTTATGAATACTGAGCAATTAGCCACTCAGTGACACTGTGCTAGCTACAGGGAAAGTGGAGACTGTACAGGGAAAGTGACCCAGGAACACTTTCATTTCTTTAGCTCCTACATAACAAACTGTTTTCTGAGAGTGGAACGAGAAATGTGAGTCCAGGATGGACAACATCCTCAGAACATCTGGTAAAGTGGCAGCTACAACTAAACTGCTAGCATTTGCATAGGAATCTATCCCTGCTGTGTAGAGTGGTTCATTCTTAAGTGGTGCTGGATGACTCTGCTGGTGAGAGTTGCCAGCAGTCAAATTTGCTTATGAAGAGCTGAGTGGGGAGGTCAGATGCTTGACAGGGCAAGACTATGGGAACTCTAAAGAACACAGATGAACTATGTGATGTCATTCCACGTGTCTTTGAGTTTATGTCTTCATCTTCATTGGCCTATCAGGAAATATACATGTGCAAAGGTGTACACACACACACACACACACACACACACACACACACACACACACTATACACACACTACACACACACACACAACACTACATACACACACACAGACTATACACACACCACTACACAAACACTACATACACACACACACACACACACACACACTATACACACAACACTACATACACACACACAGACTATACACACACTACACACACACCACTACACAAACACTACATATACACACACACACTACACACACACCACTACACAAACACTACATATACACACACACACTACACACATTACACACACATACACTACACACACACACACTACACAAACACTGCACATACACAAACATTACACACACACTACACAAACACTACATATACACACACACACACTACACACATTACACACACATACACTACACACACACACACTACACAAACACTGCACATACACAAACATTACACACACACTACACAAACACTACACATATACATGCATACACACAACACACACACACAGACACACTACATACTACACACTACACACACACACTATACAAACACTACACACACACACACACACACTACACACACACACTATACAACACTATACAAACACACACACACCACTACACAAACACTACACAAACACTATACACACACACCACTACACAAACACTACACACACACACGCTACACACACATACACTACACACACACATACTACACAAACACTACACACACTACACACACACACAACTACACAAATACTACACACACACACTACACAGAGAGAGAGACACACACACACACCACTACACAAACACTACACACATACATACACACACACTGCACATACTACACACACATACACTACACACACACTACACAAACATTACACATACACACACACTACACAAACATTACACATACACACGCACACACACTACACACACACATACAGACATACATACTACATATTACACACTATACACACACACTACACAAACACTATACACACACACTACACACACACCTAGCACACACGCACTATACACACACACTACACACACACACCCAGCACACACGCACTACACACACACTACACAAACACTGTACACACACACTACACAACACTACATATACACACACACACACATACACACACTACACACACACAAACACTAGACCACTACACACACCCATGCATATATCAGGCACAATGTTTCTCTACCCAGTTTTACCTTCATTAATTGAACATTTAAGAAAAAAATTGAAATGCCTCCCTTTTTGTATATTATAAATGCCATAGGCCAGACAGATGCTATTTGACTTACAAGGTAGCTCTGCAATGTTACTGCCACTTTATTTTAACTTTATTTCTCCCCTCCTTTATGCCTATAAAGAACCACTCCCTTAAGTCCTAACATCATTTTAGATTTTCCTCATTGCTCTTGCCCTTTCAAAAGTCAGTCCTTCTGCATTCAAAGTCATAGCCATCTCTAAAGTATTGGCAGTGGTAGAATTGAGTCTTCTCTGAGCCATCGATGGCTTCTATTAACCCCTCTGATGTGTCCATCTGCTTTTCTAATGAGCCCAGAGGCCTGAGGACTCCCTCAAACCTCAAAGTTATCTAATGCAAGATGAGGGCAATGAGGATGTTTTTAACTTCAACTTTCTGTTTTCCTGTTGATGCATAGCCCAGTAAAGTATGGAAGACCACAGGCTCAACACCTGTCCCAGTTTCTGTCCTCCTTCCTCTTAAAGACTTGGCTCTTGCACGGTTGTTACCACACCCGTGTGATGACCCCACTCTCCAATCTGAGTCAAGAGTGCCAGTGAGACTTTTGTAGTTTATGGAGAAGTACTTTCATGCAGATGGCCTCCATGAGCCCATGCATATTTTGGAATGGGAGAGGCAAGTGTGATTGGATGTGTTTTGTAGACTTCAGTATGGGTGGCCAAATAGGACACAATATGTACTCAGAATGATCAGGTTTGAGAGTAACAGACCTTGCTTTCAAACACTAGGATGTTGTTACATCACTGCCATTGGATAAATGGCCTATGTCTTCATAATCTTTCTGCTTTCAGGACCCTTTAGTGTGATTGGTACTCAAGTAACTTCCGCTGGATGAGGGGATGGTGACACTTCTGATAACTCAGACCTTCCTCGGGGTTGTTCCAGAGAGACTTTAAACTCATTGAACGTCCTCTTGGGAGCCTTAAAGCACCACAGCAAGCACTGTGATCCCTCCTTTTTCCTAGACAGGAAAGGGATCAGGGGCCCAGAGCATCTTCATTTGCAGAGAGATGCACCATGTGATATAGTGGGAGATGTCCCGCTGCATAAGAGCTCTTGCTATGCAAGAATGAAGACCTGAGTTTAGATCCCAGCACCTGTGTAAAAAGCTGGATGACTCTAGCTTCTGTCAAAATGACATAAAACTAGCTAGCACACATGCATACAAATTCACATACACAATGAAGTATAAACATACATTGGTAAATAATGACATGAAGTAAATATGCAGTATTAAAATTTGGAGAGCACAATGGGGATGAGAATGTCTAAAAGTTTCCCTAGGGGAGTTATAAGAAAATAATGAGGATGAAGACCTGCATTGTAGAATAGGGCCAAGCACATAGTAGGCTCTTAAATAGTCTCTTTTAATGACTGCATACCTCTTATTAGCTGCAGAAACTCAAGTTCAGAGAGCTGAAATGACTGGCCTCGGAAGATCAAGTTACTAGACAGAGAACTGAATCTCTAACCTATTTATCAGGTCCCATGTTTTTGATTCTTAGCTACTCATTTAAATGCCCAGTGTATGCTTCTTGAATTGGGATGTATTCGACAGTCCCGCAAGAGAAAACAAAGGAAACATATTTTCTACTCAAAACAGCAAATGATCTGAGGAAGTCATTTCATTCAGAAGAGCCCAGCTAATCTTCTTCCCCAGAGAGCATTAATGATGTGCTAGGCATGGCTCATCTTAAGTATGGAAATGGCTTCCATCTCCTTGTGGAAAAATCAAGTTGGAAGGCTGGGCAATATTTTCAGTGTCTTATTGTTTCACAGCATCAGAGGGCTGAAGGAAAACTAACAACTGTTTATTAAGCAGCTTTGATAAGTATTCATGTACAAACAATTCGGTGCTCATTAGTCCCTGTACCCTCTAGAGCCTTGGGTTTTTATTGGCTCTCCTTCCCTCATTTCTTGTTTCCCATTGATTTTTAGGAGCACTTGCTTTTTATCACTGCAATTTCTGGGAACCCAGCTTTGAGCAGATTTGATGTCATTAGATGAAGAATAGTAATCTATGTTGAAACTGTGATCCATCTCAAGTTAGTTGCTTCTGCAGTATCCAGCAGATGTTGCCCCTAAAATCTTGACCTTCCCCAATATGCTCTTGTGGCTTGTCTTGTAGCATGCTGGGGTGTCTAGGGCACAGTTTGGGAACAGTGGTGGCAGACAAGGCATGATATGATACTAGCTTGTAGAACTGTGGCAGGGGAATTGACAAGGCAGGGTAAGTTCTGAATGAATATTTAGAGATGAAAAATTGGAAGCAGACAGAATTCACTTTAAAATATTGAACAAGGGACTAAGGAGATAGTTCAGTGGGGAAAAGAGCTTGCTGTGCAAACATGACAGCTTGAGTTTATGCCTGAAAACCCTTTTGAAAAAAGATACTGTGATATGTGCTTGTGGTATCACATGGAGGAGATAGACACAGATGGGCCTCTGGAGTTCTCTGGCCATCCAGTCTAGACTCATTGGTGAATTCCAGGCCAGTTAGACCCTGTCTAAAAAAACTAAGAGGATGGGTAGCATCTGAGGGACAGCACTTGAGGTAGACCGCTGGCCTCCTCATGTGTCCACACACTTGTGTACACCCACCTGCACGTGCACTTGCACACCTCTCTCCACACACATCCAACCTCTTCTTCTGGTTTCCATGCAGTCACATGTTCTATCACTCTCCACTGTATCCCTTGATAGGGGTTTCCTACTCACTGAATCTGAAATTAGCAAACTCCAGCAATCCCCTTGTCTCTGATTCTAACAGTGCTTGGATTACAGGCTCATGTGTCTGATTTCTAACATGGATGCTGGGGATTTGGACTTGGTCCTCACCCTTGCACAGCAAGGGCTTCTGTCTGCTGAGTCATCTCCCCAGTGCTCCTTGCATTACTTTTCTATGGCTGCTGCTGTTGATCACAAACTGGGTGGAGTAAAGCAGCAGAAATGCTTGCTTTCATGGTTCCAGATTAGAAGTTCAAAGTCATGGTGTCAGTCAAGGTGATTTCCCCTCTGGAGGCTAAAGATGGCAGTGCTCTTTGGCCTCTTCCAGCTTCTGGTATCTGGTGACATCCCTTGGCTTCTGCCCAATGATTCCTGCCTCTCTCCTCACACAGGTTCCTCTTCTCTCTGGATGTGTCCTTTCCCATTCTACCTCTTATTAAGTGTTGGATTTAAGGTCAAATAGGTGAGTTCAGATTGATCTTATCTGAAAACCCTAAACACAATTATATCTAAAAAGATGAATTTTTCAAATAAGGTATCATTTGTACAGTCAAGGCATGAAGACATTGAGATAGAATGCTTAAGGCATTATTCAAACCTCTATGCTCAGAGACAGAGATGCACATGAGAGGGTGGACTTGTGAGGACTAGGATGACTCTTGAAGGCCTGGGTTGAGAAACAGAAAAAGATGGGTCTGAATTAAAGGATGAAAGTGAAGTGGCTATATAGACAGACACAGAAATAAAGGGACATTTGAGCCCAAAGAGAGACAAAGATGTAGGCTTCTCCTGGGCTGTTTGATTTTCTGGGTCTTGGTAAAATCTTCCGGTGCCATGGCTATCCTACGTGTTGTGTTACAACAAGGTCAAGTTCTTCAGCAAATTCATTTGCTAGCTTGACTGGGTTCCTCTACTGTGCAGCCAAGAGTATTAATTAAGACAAACCAGAACATATGAAGGAGTATGGAGGTCAGGCTCAACGTGACAAACATCCCACTTCTTTAGCAATCCTCTGGTGGTAGTTTCCCCACCTTTACAGAAGTGGGGACTGCAGCACAGAGAGTTTTAGCAGCATGCTCTGAGCAGTAACAGATGGCAGGATCCACACTTTCTCTATAGTAAGAACAATCATGGCTCCTATACCAAGTAACTGCTATGTTGTAAGAGTTTTGTACATGTTCATCTCTAAGATGCTTTTCATGGTTTTCTTGGTGTTTATCTTCCAAGTTCTCACCCAAATCCCTCATCTGCTCTGATAGGTTTTGTGGGGTAGAGCACCCCCACCCATATCTGGCTTACTGAACACTTTGTAGTCTGATGATGGTTCAGCCTTGTAGACTTCACTGCTTACTGGCTCAATTATATGTTAACACCTTAGCAATAATAAAATTCTAGGCTCCTGTGCTGTATCTGAGCCAAGCATGGTGTTGCTTAGGAGTCTGGCTAAGGATAAAGTCTTCATCCTTTGTATTACACTCTTTGGGAAGATTCAAGTGAATAAAAATCATTCACAAATTTCACCTGCTTTTTCATTCCATCATCAGCCTTGGTGAGATGTCTCTTTCCATCTGAGTGGCTTTGGATTTTGTGTTTGTTTTCCCATACCTGCCAGTCTATCTGGTGCTAAGAACATCATTCAGTTCCAGCTTCTGTCATTGTGCATCAGCTGCAGATGGCCAGTGAGGAGCAGGAGCCACAGAGTGCCACTGTCTGCTCCTCCCAGCAGACCCAGAAAGCCCTCTGGGGACTGGGAATTGTCTAAAGTCTTCGACTTTACTTAACTCATTTCCTCGCTGGAGGAAGAATAGGCATTTCAATCTCTAACCTTTCACATCCATCGTATTCTTCAAGATGAACACGGTTCTGCCTATATTTAAAAGCCTAGTTCATGTTTCTTATATAACCTTTAAGTCAAACTAATGTGACTTGTGGGCTGAATTCATAAAGCAATTTTATCTTTGCCTTTTAGCATCTCTTCAAAGTTTCTTTGAGTGGTAAATTATTTCCCTTCCTGTTGATAAACACAGTCTGATGTCAAGATATCTCTGGATCCTCATAGGTGTCAAAACACAGTTTCAATACCATTTAATTGAAAGTTGTGAGCCTGAAGTAGTGGCACATGCCTATAAATCCAGCAACTGAGAGGTAGAGATGAAAAGATCATAAGTTCAAGGTCATCCTCAGCTACATAGTGAGTTCAAGACCAGCCTGGGCTACATGACACCCTCTATTGAAAGAATCAAAGCAAAAGAAAACAAAAAATAAGCAAATAAAGAATATATGACTTCTCTTTGACCTTGAATCTGCTAGAGACAGGAAATGTACAGTGGGAAAATGAAAGTGTATTATTAGTCAGGGGTCTCTAAAGGAACAGGACTGGTAGAATATATACATATATACACATATGCGTATGTATATATATGTATGCATTAAGGGGATTTATTAGAATGGCATACAGGCTATGGTCCATCTAGTGTAACAATTGCTGTCTACTGACGGAAAGTTAAAGAATCCAATAGTTACTCATTCTGTGAGGCTGGATGTCTCAACCAGTCTTTAGTAGGTGCTGGCATCCTGAAGAAGTTGGCTCTAATGCCAGTAAAGGAATGGACTTGCCAGAGAGAGTAAGATCAATCAGGCAAATAGAGAGGGGGGGAGGGAGATTCTTTCTTCAGTGTCCTTTATATAGACAGAAGGTGTAACCCATGAATTTTCCCATCTCAAAAGATCTGAATTTAGGATGTGTCTTCCCACTTTGAATGATTCAATCAAGAAAATTCCCAACAGCTTGGGTTTTAGTTAATTCCAGATATAGTCTCTCTCTCTCTCTCTCTCTCTCTCTCTCTCTCTCTCTCTCTCTCTCTCTCTCTCTCTCTCTCTCTCTCTCTCTCTCTCTCTCTCTCTCTCTCTCTCTCTCTCTCTCTCTCTCTCTCTCTCTCTCTCCTCTCTCTCTCCTCTTTCTCTCTCCTCTCTCTCTCTCTCTCTCTCTCTCTCTCTCTCTCTCTCTCTCTCTCTCTCTCTTTCTCTCTCCTCTCTCTCTCTCTCTCTCTCTCTCTCTCTCTCTCTCTCTCTCTCTCTCTCTCTCTCTCTTTTTCCTTCCTCCCTCCATCCCTTACCTCTCTCTCTCTGGGCTCACTGATATCTCATACCTGTGCCCAAAGCTGGAAAGTTGTTTTCTGATGCTTTTTGAATTGGAGCTTGGGTGGGAGGAAAAGAGGGAGCAATAAGAAAGTTGTTCCTTGTCTGGCATGCCCATCGTTAAGGGGTGTGTCATTTCTTGAGAGTTCTTCAGGGAGCATACCCCCATAACTAGGAAACCATTAGAAATGAGGTCAGATAGGCCTCTCGTCTGGCTGGTGCTTTGCAGCTTCTGGGGACCTGACAGTGCCTTCAAAATGTCTTAATGTTTGCACTAACAAAATACCTGAGACTAGAGGGTGTATAAACAACAGAGTGTACACACAATTAATTTGTGTTTATTTTCACAGTTCTGAAAGTCGGGGAGTCCAAGACCAAGGTTCTGGGAAATGCACGGTTCTGGGAGAACCAGGTCTCTGCTCCCCACAGCCAAATCACTCTTTGGAGGCCTGTCATTGTTATGGGGTTGGGAGTCTGTTTCATTCAGCTCTCCTTTGCTGAGATCTCCTTGTCCCACTAAGCCCCCTCATAGAAAGGGCTTAAATGGATCTGATACAGTTTCTGGAGTAGCCCATGTCTAGTGTCATAGAATGCTCACACAAAATGAAGGTGTGGGGAGGGGTGGAATGAGGGTGGGGAGGGAGGGTTGTTTCCAACCTGGCAGCTCTTCCTTTGCTCTGTTGAGGGAGACTTGTGGGCTGGTCTCTTGCCCTTCAGAATTTGCCTGCTGGGTTCAGAGCTAGACCTACTATACACTTTGCATAGTTTGAACTCCTGCAGGCACCACGGCTTACAATTTCCCCAGGGTCTCCTCAAAGTCCCATTCTTTCTCTGGAGGTTTCAAGGATGCAGATCTCAACCCTGTCAGAGGGAATCTTCCCCCGTGGCCTCCTTTTGACTCTGTGCATGCTCAGTATGTGCAATAAGCTGTGGGAGATGTCTACCTTGTTTTCTTTGTAAAATATTGGTCTTCTCCCTCGATGTGAAATTTGCTATTCCATGTGCCAAGCCCCAAATGACTGCTTTAACATCATATTGAGAATTCATTTGTGTATTCAGCTGGCATAAAGCTCCTAAGTGGAGAGGCACCATCAAATGTACATTTAAGGCCAGCCACGTACATATTTTGACATTTTATAAGCCATATTAAGCAGAAGAAAATACATGTAAACAGTTTTAATAGCAGTGTATCAAAACTAGCATATCTAAAACATTCTTTTCAATATGAAGGCCATATTTTTAAATAAGCCAAGAGGTATTTTGCTCTTCTTTTGCTCAAAGTCTTTATGACCCAAATTTACAACTAGCCCTCCTTCCAGTTGGAACCAGACACATATTAAAAACTCGGGGCCACAGGAACTATTGAGCTACAAGTGTCAGTTTTGGTGGACACACTACAGGCAGAATTTATGTCTGTCTTGGTGGCTTTTTGTCAGTGCTCGGTATGCAGTAGGTATTCTACACTTGTGACATTGAATTGAGATGTAATTGAAAGAATGAAGAAACTATCGGGGTTGTAGAATGACTTTGCACAGCACTCTAATTGGAGTCTAAAACACTCTACACACAATCAGTTTATCAATAAAGTTTGCCATTCATTTCTTTCACAGGCATTTAAAGTCCCCAAGGCAGAGGTGATTCCCTTATCCTCTCCCACACCCCCACAGTCAGCCCCTGATTCCTGGTACTGTGGCGTGGCACTTCATGCAGCCAACAAGCATTTATTTAGTGTTGGTCTTGGACCAGTTACAATTGTAGGTGCTGGGATACGAGTAACAATCTGTGCTGATAGAGCCCACAGGGGAAAAGAAGCTAACAAGGTTTTCAAAGGAAATAAATAGGGTGACAAGATAGTATGTGACAAGGGACAGCAGCGCCGGATACTTGAGGAGGGGGCACCAGCTCTGCAAAGTGCCATCTCATTATATCTTATCACTGTCCTTCATGTCTTCTGTTGCAGCCTCACTGACCTCTCCCTTCTCTAGACCAACTCAGACTCAAGGCTGCCCCTAATGTCCTGTTTCTGTTGCATCTTGCTTTCTCTGTGACCTCTCCATCACTTTTATCTTGCTATGCTTCGGCTCCTAGGCTGTCTCCTCACCCCTGACCACCCTATCCAGCCATCAGCATGCTCACCCACTCTCCATAATCTGACCACATTATGCACAGCACTATCTGTGACCTTGTGTATACCAGAAGTAAACTCGTGGTGAACACTTCTTGGAAATTGCAATCTTTCAGTGCCTAGAATATTCCCTTGATGACAATATTTGACCAATCATCGTTGATGATTAGATATGATTTTGTTTCTAATTGAACGAGTGAAGGAAGATCACTAGTTAAAATCTTTGGGAGGTGGCTTAGGGGCCAATTTAAATAAATATAAATAAACTCTGGGAAGAGCACCAGAAAAATTTCTGTCTCAGACAAGAAAGATGGGCTAATCCATCTGGAAGTTACTCTTTCAGGATGCTGTGAGCTTCCAACTCCTTCAGCACATAGGACATTCAGGGACCTCTGGCGGAGGTCAAGGGGCCACAGGATAAACGCTCCTGCGGAACTGAGGATCTTCTGTATCAGGAAGGGGCAGGTGTTCACCGAGACCCTGTGTGAGGTGGCTTTGGAAACCCGAGAAAGGTCTGACTAAGAATAGCGTTGGGATAGGCGTGAAGCCTGTGGCCCAAGAAACTAAATAAAATTTGCTTAGGGACCAAGCGGTTGCTAGGGACGCCCGCCTTCTCCAATCATCGCTTCTCTTGCTAGAGTGTGAGTCACTCTGCGGTTGCTGTGGCAACAGATGGCAACAAGATGGACCCAGCGGCGGAAAAAGTGGACCGCAAGAAGTGCCGAGACTGTGAGTTTAAACCCAGTCTCAGCGGGGAGCAGGGTGTGGGATTGACGTGGGATTCTGGGTGCACAGAGGTCACTAGACGTTTCAGTGGTTTTGGGGTGAACGGGGAATTATGCGGACTGGTGAGCTGCCCCTTGCTTGTCCTTGGCCCCAGGGTTGGCCTTGTTAAAGTTAATGGGATCTTGGATTTGTGTTCTGGGGATTTCCTCCTGGAAGCACCGGAAAGGGGGTAACTTCACTTCTCACTTCAGCTTTGAGCAAATGACTTTAAGTCTTTCCTCTCTGCTCCTGCTGCCCCGCTTTTCAAAATTCTCAAAATGACCCCAAAGAGCAAATACGTGGAGAAAAAAAAAAAAAAAAAAAGAGGAGGACGAGAAAGAAGACGAGGAAAAAGGAAAACAAGGGGTGGGGGAGGAGGAGGCTGCTCAAGCATGCTTTACTCGTGCGGTCGGTCCTGTGACAAGACTGCAACAAGTAACTGCCTTTTCATGTTCACAGTTCAGGCTCAGAAAGTGCCCCTGGGTTGGGACTAGGGACTGGCCCTGTCCCGAGAGCCCTGGGTGCTGTGTATACTTGAGTTTCTTGATTCCCGCCTCTCTTGGTTGGTTCTTTTTCGTTTTTGAACTTTACAACTGCCTGTGTGTTAACTAGATGATTGTTTTTAGTTTTCTTATCTTTACTTAAAGCAACTGAAGCCCTATTTCATGTCTAGTATAAATTTGCTTTTCAGAAGATTGTAAAACAAGATCTCCATTTTAAGGGTTACTATATTATAAATCAGACCTTAATTAAGGTCAAAGTTGAAAAGAGTTTAAAAAAAAAAAAAAAAAAGTAAAACTCGTGCAGGATAACTCAAGAGCAACCCAGTCAGCCACGGAGCCACCAAAAAGCTACAAATGTGGAACTCCTTAAGGAAATTTTATAAAATGTATTAGAAGTTTTCTCATTTGTCATCACAAATCAGCCGAGGGTACGTGGGCCCGCCCACTGAGTCATTGTTCTTTTGTATTTTGGGGTTCTATAGTGCACACCAGTTTCCTCCTGGAGAGCACCCAGGGCATCATCTTTGTCTGCATGCGGTTCACCCTTTGCTTGGTGGGATGGAGGTGTGGGGGTGTTGGGGTCCAATCTTACTATCATGCACTCAGACATCTGTGATTTCTACATCTGCGTGGCTGTTCCTGCACTATGGTCACCAGCAGAGTCAGGACCATTCATCTTGCTCTATGGCACAGACCCACCTATGAATAGACCTGCAAAGAAAATCATCCAACTTTTTAAAAGTTACCTTTTTTTTTTCAGATGCATCTAAATATGAGTATAGTAATCTTCATCATCTCCGTCTGTGTAGCTTGCCCTGAATACTGATGGATACTCGAAATGATCATTCTTTAAAACTTTTGTCTTTCTTTCTGATAGGAAAATAATGATAATCACTTTATCTCCTTGATTAAAAGTCACATCAAGTAGTTTGTGACTGTTCATTAATGACAGCTTTTCTAATATAATATACAAGTAGAATTTTGGTTCAGGATTTTCCTAGACTATATACTTTTATAGTTTCCTACATTTGTAATTTTTCAGTGACTTTTGAAATAAGGTAGCTTGAGCCCTTTTTCAAAATTGATTTGGCTTTTCTGGCTCCTTTACCTTTTTATGAAAAGTCAAACTTTGAACTACACTGTTGATGTTTGTTAAAAGTCCCAATGGGAATTTAATTGGCCAACATGTCACCAATCAGCTGGCAGAATTCTTTTGCTCTACCTAGACAGAAGCCATTACTAAGCATGGAGAAGCTCTTTGATGCTGGTCCCTGAAAGTTTCCACAACCCAGTGCTGGATGCTGTCTCAAATAGGTCAGGAAGAGATCACATCTTGACAATATTAAATCCTCCAACAAATTGCATCTCCTTTTATGTAGGACCTTTCTAGCTCCCCGGATGATGTTTTATAGTTTTAAACATGTAACTTTAGTCCACATTTTATTTGCTGTATATTTATGATATCAATTTTAACTTCCACTTATTCTCTCTCTCTCTCTTTCTCTCCCTCCCTCCCTCCCTCCCTCCCTCCCTCCCTCCCTCCCTCCCTCCCTCCCTCCCTCCCTCTCTCTCTCTCTCTCTCTCTCTCTCTCTCTCTCTCTCTCTCTCTCTCTCTCTGTGTGTGTGTGTGTGTGTGTATTTGCGTGTGTGCGCATACCATGGCAGAAGTTGGTTCTCTCCTTCCAGCACATGGCTCCTTGGGATTGCAATCAGGACATCAGACCATCAGACTTGGTGGAAAGTTCCTTTACCCATTGAGCCATCTCCATGGACCTTTATGATAATTGGAGAAGTTTAGTTTTTATTTTTCATTGCTGATTATAAACTTTGTGCTTGAAACTTTGTTAAATCATAATAATAGTTTGAGTAGATTTGAAGATAGATTAAATTTTAAAGTATTGACATAATGGTGTAGAATAGCAGAAGATATTTTGTCCATTGTATTGGGTACTAAGATGCTCAGTTCCTACATGTCTGCAGCCTCCAGTGCTATCCAGAGCTGTCATGGTCATAAAGCAAGTGTCTCCAAATGGATGGCCATGTTTCACGAATTTTAAGATCATAATGAGAAGCTCCCTCAAAATCCAACAAGGTGAACAACAAAACAAAACAGAAAGCCCAGGTAGTGGTGGCACATGCTTTTTATCCCAGCACTCAGGAAGCAGAGGCAAGCAGATCTCTGTGAGTTCAAGGCCAGCCTGCTTTACAGAGTGAGTCCCAGGACAGCCAGGGCTATACAGAGAAACTCTGTCTCCAAAAAAAAAAAAAACAAAACAAACAAAAAAAAAAAAAACAGCTCATCATGAGACATCTTTACACTCAGTGTTGCTATAGACCCAGGTTCTCGGAAAGAGCAGCCAGTGTGCTGTCAGCCAAGGAGCCATCTCTCCTGCCCTAGACTGAGTTGTCTTTTCTACCCTAGACCTACTTTTATACTTAAAATCTTCCACATTCTTTGTCCTTGTATCTTAGTCCTTCCATCTGCAGCCACATTTTCCCCCCTACTTGCAGTACACCTTTAGACTCGATTTAATGGAAGCATATTCACTGTGTACCTTTGGTTTTCAGTTTGGAGTTCCTGGGGCTTATTGGATCTCCTCCTGTTTTTGTCCCCTCTTATTATCTTTATCACACATATTTTTCACAATTTTTTTAACAGTCTCCTTGGGGTGATGTCTCCCATTGACTTGGGGAACTCAGCCATTAATTTTTCATATACTTCCTCTGTCTTGTTTCTTTTCCTTTCCAGAATGTTAATGACATGTTGCTAGGTCATTTTACTGTCACCTATACATCCAAGGATCATTCTTCTACTGTTATCATTAAAATGTTTATCTCATTTGGGGAATTTCATACAAATGTATGCTGAAATATGATCTCTACCCACCTCCCCCCCTTGACTTTGCCATATTCCTGTTAACATGTTCCTTTCCCAACTTCAATTTTTTTTTTTTTTTTTTGGTAATCTACTAGGTCCAGTGCTGTCCATAAATGCATATGCATAGGGTTCCCCACCAGAACACAGGCCTCTGTGCTTTATTAACAGAATTTCAGCTTGAGATTTAGCCAGAATTTCCAACAATTTCTGGAATGTCTCTAAATCTACTACATATTTATGCAAGAGGTCTTTCTTAGCATTGACTGCTATAAAATGAAGCTATCAATCAACTCTGAACAATACTGCAGGAGCTCTCTCCTCTGATGTCAAACATCAGCTATATTTACTCTGCATGGAAATTTAAAAAGCCTGTTAATTTCACTGCCATACATGTTTGCTTTCATATTTAATAAATGATAAAACTGTATTGCATCAAGGAGTTATTTTAAAATAAAATTCTTTATGATTATCAGTGTTCTGTGGGTTTATATACCCAATACCTATGCTTGTGTGAAAATTTCCAGGGTAAAAAGGGTTTGTGAGTGGAAAATGTTTAAAGGATTCCTGTTCTTTACAACATAGTTTTATAGCTTTTTATATCTTTAAAAATGGGAGACCTCAGGCTGGGTGCGGGGTACATAGCTCTGAGCCCAGCACTTGGGAGGATTAGCCAGGATCAAAAGTGTCTGGTCAGTATGGAATACATACAGTCATTCAACCAAATAAAGACAAGACCCTGATAATGTGTGCATGCACTTGGGGGCCAGGGAAGGTGTAGAGCTCTGGAGCTGGAGTTAGAGGTGGTTGTAAGTCACCTGATGTGGGTGCTGGGAACCCACAACAACACGTATCCTCACTGCTGACCGACCTCTCTGGACCTTGGGATGGTTTCCCGTTTGTTTGCTTGGTTTTTGTTTAGTTATTGGAAGGAGTGTAAGTGCACTGCTGCTGAATACAGACTAAAAAGTGCATCCTTGTTCTGATTAGAAATTAGACTTGTAGTTTGGTGCCTTTGGTTTTGATTCATTTTAATCTGTTGGATTTCTTTTCTGTCCTGAAGTTTCTGTTGGTTCGTTTCTGGGTGTTCTTACTCTCTTAGCATGCTTGTTCCTCCTTGGAAAAGCATTTGTGGGGAGTTCTCTGGCGGCTGAGACAGAGCAGGCCTCCAGAGGGATCTGTATTTGTCCGTGCTTGCCATCTGGAGGAACAACCCACCCAGGCTCCCTGTAACGTAAAAATCATACCTTGATACTTTTGGAGCTCACAGGTAATACTGTTTTCAATTAGAGGGCTAGCTAGTGAGTCCAGTGGCCCAGGAACTTTTTTTTTTTTTTTACCTCTCTTCTCTTGTCTGTGACACTGAGGCTTCATTTGTGCTCAACCGTGGACAGTCAGACAGAGTGGATTCGTAGCTTGAGTTCTAATAGGTCTTAATAATAAAAGCCTGGAGTCAGATATAGGGGTAAATGCTGAAAGATGAGAGAGACAAAGGAGCAAGCCACAGCCACACCTTACCATGCCAACTTCCAAGCCAAAAGGAGAGTGAGATCCTGTCTCCCTCCACCTTAAATTCCTCTCTCTGCCCAGTCATATCACTTCCAGTCTGTCTGTACAGACCTCCAGACCTCTATGGTTAACTGGTGGCTAGCTCTGCCCTCTGATCTTCAGGAAAGCTCTATTTGTTAGAGCACACATGAGATATCACCACACAGGTTCACTTCTGTTCTCTTTGAGGTGGCATCTCCTATCTGTCTGCACACTTTGAATGGGGCTCACTTTTAAAACCTTCCCTGAGCCCTGGATGATCTCATAGCAAAATCTGTTCAGTTCTCCTTGCCCAAACAGTTTTAGTTACATGTTGGCCTGTTTAACTCCTTGTCGTCTCTAGCTCTGTGATACTTTGGGGAGGCATGAAAAGGTTTTGTGTTGCTTCTGTTTGAGACAGGTAGTCCTGACTGCCCTAGAACTGTGTACTGAGACTAGCCTTGAACTGTTAATTTTCCTTGTTTATACTTCCCCAATGTACGGATTCTGGCTTCTCAGCTTCCTTCAATAAGCCAGGGCATCTCAGAACACAACATTTAATTTTTAAAAATGTGTGTGTGTGTGTGTGTGTGTGTGTGTGTGTGTGTGTGTGTGTGTGTGTGTGTGTTTTCTTGCTTGTATGTCTGTGCCCCGTGTGCATGACTGATGTTCGAAGAGGCCAGGGGATGGTGTTGGATGCCCTGGAACTGGAGTTACAGATGGTTGGAAGCTGTCATGTAGGTGCTAGGAATTGAACCCAGGTCCTCTGGAAGAGCAGTCAATGCTCTTATACACTGAGCCAACTCCCCCGCCTCCACTGACAGACTTTTAAAGTTAAGTTTTAAAGGAATTACATGCCACTTTTATACACATGCACATTGTGCTTAGTGTGTTTCTTTTGTAGTTTTGCACTATTGCTTACATACTATGTGAAAAATACCAGAGAAACTCAACCATGAAACTTTCTTCCTCTCCAGTTCTCAAGCCCAGTCCCCAGAGGCAACCAAATTTATTAATTTATATACTGTATTATTTGTGAGAGTGTCCGACCAAGTAAGTTACTTTGGGTTTTTGTTTGCTTGTTTGTTTTGTTTTGTTTTTGAGACATGGTCTCTCTTTGTAGCCCTGGTTGGCCTGAAACTCAGAGATTTAGGTGCCTCGGCCTCTTGAATGCTGTGATTAAAGACATATGTCCACTATACCAGCATCAGGGCTAGTCTCACATTTGGCATTGACCATGTTCATGGACAACAAAGGTAGAAAATTAAGGTTTTGCAAATGGCAACTGAAGAACATACTCTAAACTTAGACAAGGAGCTGTTTTCTGTTTGTGTAAAATGGGTGTACTTTCTTCTCTGCTACATTTAGTGCGGTGAACATAAAAACATGTCTATTTAAGCAATAGTGCTCAAAGGTATTCTGTGTTTTAACAGCTGATGTGCAATTGGTTGTTTGGGGGAAATTACAATGGTATCTCTGGCTGTGTGAGACTGGTCCATGCAATTGTCAGCAGGAAGAGGTAACCATCACTGAACAGTGTCTTAGAGTCATGGACACACGTTGCAGTTTTTAGACTGTTTCTCCAAACATTCAGAATATGGACACTCTCCTCAAACTTGGAAGTAACCCACATAACTGGTCAGCTTTTGGAGGGATGTTTTGATTGGTCCACATTTTGGATTGCTTAGTGATTCTATACTCTGGGTATGTGGATTCTAGCATCACAAGCATCATTAAGGGGGTTAGTGTCTATAGCCTTCTTCAGCAGATTCCTACTGGGACTTGGACCACTGTTTCACCTGTCTTTGGATGCGATGGACCATGCGATATGATAGTTAGCCCTTTCTTAGGAGTGAACTCTTCCTCTCAAATAATTCTAAGATCTGCTTCCTCATTAACAGCAGAAGCACTTAGCATTTGGCTCTTCATAGAGATGGAGCTTGAAATTAGGCAGAAATAATTGTAGGCTCATGGCTGGAAGGATTTCGGGTTGCATAGAGGAGGATGAGCGAGGAACTGATATAGTGCAGAAGGCCACCAATTCAATCTGAAAAACCGCACAGCCTTTTTGTTTCTTTGAGGATTTAAGTGCCTTTAGTCCTTTGATTTTTTTTAAGGCTCATATTTATCCCTTGAGGTAGTGGGGAAGGAAAGTGGACTTTAAAGTGTTCTGCCCTTGATTAAAAAGCATGTGTGGGAAGTGTATGATATTGTTATCGTAGTGGTCTTCGTTTTAAATCAATTACCAAAGGGTCCACTGTGTTGAGTGGAGGAAAAAGTCTGTGTGAAAAGGCTGAGGAAATCTCTCTGGGAGGAGAGACTCAGAGAGGAGAGGAAAGGAAAGGAGAGGAGAGGAGAGGAGAGGAGAGGAGGGGAGGGGAGGAGGGGAGGGGGAGAAGGGAGGGGAGGGCAGAGAGGAGAGACGAAGAGGGGAGGGGAGAGGAGAGGAGGGAGAGGGGAAGGGGAGGGGAAAGGGGAGGGGATGAGATGGGAGAGAAGGGGAGGGGAGAAGAGAGGAGGGGAGAGGGGAGGAGAGGGGGAGGGGGAGGAGAGAAGAGGGAGGGGAAACTTTGGTCAGGATGTAATGTATCAGAGGAGAATAAATAAAACAATAATAGTAAAGAAACCTCTCACAACGTCATTGGCAGTTCATAACCTCCCATATTTTCCTTTGGAAATGGTTTAAATAAGTCATCTAAAACATCCTGGTTGGAAGATAGGGTAGTGATCTGACTGTGTCTGCATCTTGTTTTTATTTACTTAATCTGGCATCCTAAGCCAAAGTTGAACAACTTTGCCTGATTCCATGTTTAGTACCATGACATTGTCACTGCTCATCATCATCATCATCATCATCATCATCATCATCATCATCATCAATAAACAAATCACACAGATTTGTAGCAGAGGCACAGAAGAATCTCTAATTAAAATAAATGTCAAGGATAATCTGTTTTTATTTGTGCCTGAGAACAGTTCCCAACACTCACAGCTTTTAAAATGACAGCATGACAACCACGACCAGGAAAGCAGAAACTGGAGTTTATGAACACCAAAGATGAGTCTTACAACACTATGGAATGTGCCGGCAGTTAATTATAGGTGACGTGTATCATGGGAAGCAGCCAGGACTTGGTGGGAAGTGGGAAGGACTCTGACCTGTTTCTCATATAAGCCCCTTCACTCTCAGGGAATTCAGCTTTAATAAAAAGGAATAACCAGAGGATGTAATCGAAGAACACTAATTAATAAGTTGAGCTCTTTTGGAATGAGGTTCTGTAATAAATCGTAGGCTGTCAGGTGCTAAACCATGAAATATTGCGTAGGGAAGGGTGCCATGCTCTTCCACAATGTGGCTGGTTCTGCGAAAACTGTTGGTGGCAGGGAACTTGGTGTTGCTTAATCACTTGTGTTTTTGCATCACCACTTGTTATCACAATTAAACAGATGGTTCTGAAAAAGCTAGTGTGTCCTTGATAATTAAAAGCAATCCAAGTTGCTTCCCCCTCCACCTAACATGCAATTACACTGAATAGAATCCCATTGCCCATGGCTTCTTGAGAAGAGTCTTCATGGCACAAGATGAGTGTGCTGCCCCCAGCCCTGACATTTTGACCCCTTACAAAGCCTAGAGTGCTGCAGCTGGCAGAGGGCTTCCAAATAAGCATGGGTGGGATACCCCTCCTCTGCTTTCTCCCACAGTCTTATTCCTGCCATGTGTGGATTAATAGATATATGCTTAAATGAGATCTTTGGAAGAATGTCTCACCACCATTGGGGGCATGTGCCTATGACAGCTAAACTCAGAGCTCCAGGAACTCGGCTAGCACTTGAAAGTTCTCGGGGGTATGGGGAAATCCATCCTGTTTTTCTTACTCAGAAAACTAATATGGATGTATTTTTGCTGGAAAGGAGGGAAGGAAAGAAGGAAGGAATGAATGAATGAAGGAAGGAAGCTAGCTTTCATTTCATGGTGTGTTACTTTTTCATAACTATAACAAATGTCTGGCATAAATTATAAAGTGAAGAAAGTTGGTTCTTGACCCATGGTTTTAGACATTTTAGTCCATGACAGATTGCTGTTGTTGATTAACACTACAGCTCAGGAACATGTGATGAAATTCTCACCTTATCTACTGAATCCTATCACAATGAATGAGGGGACTTTTCAGAAAAAAATTCTCATCCCCAAGAGGTATCTCAGCAGTTGAGATGCTGCTCTGTGGCCCTTGGTCCCTCCCTTGGACTTGGCCTTAGCAGTGTGAACCACAAAGCCGTGCAGTTGGAGCCTGCCAGGGTCTATTCACAGATGAAATTTGGGAAATGTGTTTTGTTAGCCTGAGCATAAATACACCCAAGTATACTACTGATGCTTTTAGGTACAGGCTTTTGTGCCCACAAGTAAGCAGTTATTTGCTGGTGCAATTAACCATCTGCACTTTATTATGAGGGTGCAGCTGGCTCATTATGCTCAGCGCCATGGGGCAGGATCAGCTTCATCCTCATAGGAACTGTACTGGAAGCAAAGGACACCGACCTTTAAAGTGAATCTAGAAATCTGACCAGGTCCTTCAGAGGTCCACCACTCACAGAGTTTTGTTTTGTTTTGATATAAGGTGAAATTCAAACGTGGGTAGTGGGATTCCTGTTTGGGTAGGAGCGATTAATATAGAACAGTAGGATGGGCCAGTGAGGACCAAACAGGATCAGTTTACGTTATGATGGAATCTCACTCTGGAGAGTGGTATGTCAGCGGGTGTACATATAATTGTGAACTTGTTTGATGATAACCTGGAGCATCACACACTTAAAGTGGGGTCAGTTTGTGTGTCCCCACATCATTTCCAGCAACTGTTGAATGTTAGTCTTATGACTTACTAGATGGGTTGAAGGGTTAACAGCAGAATACTGAAAAGGGGAATGCTCGGGTTTAGCACTAACCCATGGGTATCATGTATTATTTAACTGGAGACTTACAGGAACCTGTTAGTCCTGCCCACTGCATCATTTAATCCGAAAGCCTTCATCCTCACCTGGGTATGGGGCATCTGTAAGCTGGTGCAGTCCTATCCCAGTGTGCTCTTGGAAAAACACCTTCCCTGCTCATGGAGTTCACTCCAGTCCTCCCCAAACCAGATTCCCATTTGAAACAGTTCAGCTGGGGACCACTATAGACCTCATGAATCAGCATCTGGGGTAGGGATGGGGACTCTTGAAGTAAGGCCACCTTAGGATGTTAAGTTACATAATTTTAAGGATGTGTTCTAAGTTTTGAGAAAGGTTAAATTTTTAAAATGAATTCTCTTTGAAACTTCAGTTGTTAAACATATCCATGTAGACATATGAAGCATACATAGATACATACTCATGCAGACACATGTGTGTAGACATACCTGTACATGTAGAACTTGAGAACAATAATGAAGGACTCAGAGATGGCTTTTTATTGAAGTTTGTTCTTGGTAATTTTAGTTTTAAGTTGTAGGAGTTGCTATAATCAAATTTCCATTGGTTTTTGCCTTTGATGTAATGACAACATAACACTTCTCCGTGCTTTCTGTAAACTGGGATTAGGGCTACAGGCGCTATCAAGTTTCAAGTTAGTCATTTTTTTTTTTTCAGAAGAATAATCTGAAGTGTTTTCTTCCTATCTGCTCACATATTGTTAATGCTATTAAAATTGACAATAGGTTCAAGTGTTGCTAGCCTGCTTGGGATTGATTGAAATGTTTCCTTTATAATTACATCTAAGGATTTTGGCATAAGAGCTTACATCAGTCCAACAGGAGTGCACTGTGATGCTTTTTAAGTGCAAACGGCTGAGTCTGTGTAGTGCCACTTGTGTCTGTATGTTTTCAGGGCTGACCACTGGTATTGGATAACAAGTTAGAGGGCTTGTTCCTGGAGCAGATTGATTTTCCCTCTCTTATTTGTCTATTGCTCTTTGTCTAGGTGTGAGGACCCCTGAGATTTTCCCTTCTGTGTTAGCCAGTCTACTGGTGTCATTGTCCAGGTCTTATTTAGGTAGTGTCCCGGTGGGCTTTTTGTCAACTTGACACAAGCAAGCTAGAGTTAGTTATCTGAGAAGGAACTATCATTGAGAAAATGCCTCCATAAGATTAGCTTATAGAAAAGCCTGTGGGGAAATTCTCTTAACGAGTGACTGATAAGGAGGGAAAGGGAATGGCAGGCAATTGTGGGTGGTGCCACCAATGGGCAGGAGCTTCTGGGTTCTATAAGAAAGCAGACTGAGCAAGCCACGGAGAGCAAGCCTGTAAGCAGCATCCCTTCATGACCTCTGCTTCAGCTCCTGCCTCCTGCTTCCTGCCCTGATGTGAAACTGTAAGAAAAATGAGCCCCTTCCTCTCCCCATTGCTTTTGGTCATGGTGCTTCATGGCCATGCTAGAAACCCTAAGACAGGCAGTGATGCTGCTTTATCCCCCCACCCCACCCGTCTCCCGTAGGTCCTGTAGTTTCCTGACTTTCAGACATGAGTAAATGTGCTAGACGTAGCTTATTGACTTCTTGACCCAGACATGGCTTTATATGTGTTCAAGTCTGCCAAAGCAGTCCCTGCTCCTCTCTTCAGAATTCCCCCTGAGGCAGGGACTGAGTGTAGAAGCTGCTTGTTGGTATTTCCTTTTTGGTTAGTGATCTTAAGGAATAGGAACAAGGCTGAAAGTGTGTGTTAGGGAAAGAAATAGAACCAGTGTGTGCATGTGTTTTATCGGCTACCACTGTAGTGGTCTCACAGAGATCATCTGAAGGGCCAGAAGAGGCACCTGGAGACTGTGAGCCTGGAGGCTGGAAGGATGGGAGCTCTGCCCACCAGCATGCCCCTCTGCACTGTTTGCTGCCTTCCACACTCCAGGCTGTGCTCGGGTGAGAACTAAGAGACACCCCCAGGAAATTAATGCATAATGGAACACACGTCCATTTAAAGCCCTTCACACAGCAACGTTCCCCTTCGATTTCTTTTTTCCGTCGTGGGCTTTTCATTTGAAATCACTTTCCTTCAGTGAGAAGCTTCGAGGGTGAGACTTCCTAGGTCTGCTGCTTCAGACTGCCTTTAATTTGCCCTTGTTCTTAAAAGACATTTGCTGTTTGTAAAATAACAAGAATGAACTGGTCCTTTTTTTTTAATTTGTTTTTACCCCCTCCCCTCTTGCTCTCAATCTGGAGTGTGTGTGTGTGTGTGTGTGTGTGTGTGTGTGTGTGTGTGTGTGTGTGTGTGTTTCTGGATTAGCAACTGCCGCAGGGCACAGAATGGCTGATATGTTCAGTACTTTGCTTCCCTCTCTGATGCTTGGGCTCCTTGGGGTTTGCTCTGGTAATTGCTTTACTGTCTTGACAGCTCTTTAATGCTTTTAGGGTGATGAAGGTTTTTCATTGGGAGCTTTTGATTGTGTTCATATGGATGGTTGGGTCAGCTAATGCATTACATACCATTACTGGGAATGAAAATTCCCTTTAAATTCAAGGTATCTTATTGTTGTTCTTACTAGGGTGGATACACATATTTTTCATGCTCTTCAATGGAAATCAATCTAGCTAAACCCCGTCACACAGGAAGAATTTCCTAATCAGTATTTACCAGCCGATGACTGAGAGAAGAAAAGCAGCCCTGTCGCCTGCCAGACAACTTGAGTACAGTGATATAGTGTGTAACCAACCTCTGTCACTGGCTTTCATTTCTGAACTCTGCTGTGACAACCATCCAATAGGAATGAAAAGGATTGCATTTGACATTTTAATAAAAGGTAGAAACACCACATTTACCCAGTAGCTGCTAGTGAAGGTGGACCCACCAGAGATGAGTGGAGATCACTCAATAGAGGTCAAATGAACTTGCTTGTGAGAATGGTGACTGATGTTCCCTGTGGCTGGTGGACACCAATGAAAGCTCCAGGCTCTTTCTTTGCTGATGCCAATAGGAGCCATAGGCAGGGTCAAAGAGTGAAGCTGGATTTGCTCTTTGTGTTCACAGTTTTCTGAAATACATTCCATGGAAGGAGCCTGGTTGTTAGGCAGTGGAGGGAAGGGGTATGACAATATCACGTCTAAACAATGTTTGCAAGTTGAATTGTGAGTTTTTTGAGAATGTGCGTAAAATGTATAAGCTTCCTGACCTCTAGAATCTGGAAATGAACTGTTTCTTTCTAGACTCACATGTTCTGTGAACTTGAACTCACCCATCCAAAGACCAGGAATCTTCAGAACCCTGTGACCTTCTGCAGACACTTTGCTATGTGCTGGTTACATTCAAATGTGGGCTTTGTAAGAACACAGTAATTGCTATGGAGGGTTAACAGTTATGGGTTATCTAATGCAAGTATCTAGTGATTTCTCCTAAGTCCCGGGTTTCTAGGCATTTGTTAAGGTGCACCTGGAACCCTTAGTACAGGTTGGTTGACCTGGGAATTACACATAATTTCTATCATATATAAGCTTATTCTCTCCTAATAATCATTTTTAATTTGCTTGGAGATAGCAAATGCCATTGCATAGCAGTTGTAACCCCCTTCTAATGAATTAAATGAATAAATTTCAGGAAAATGTGTGATACTTACTTATACAGCAATTATCAGAGAAGGTGCTGGATTTCGAGTGATAGAAACTTACTTCCATAGGACTTAATGAAAACAAGTCCACCGGAAACAAGGAGGGCCCTAAGAGAGACATACATGGTCCCCCAGAGAAGGGGGAAGGGACAAGATCTCCTGAGCAAATTGGGAGCATGGAGGGAATGGAGAGGGAGTTGGGAGAAAGAGAAGGGGAGAAGAGGTGGGCATGAGGGAACAGGAAGATTGAGTCAGGCAAAGAATAGAGGAGAGCAAGAAAAGAGATACCATAATAGAGGGAGCCATTATAGATTTAAGGAGAAATCTGGCACTAGAAATGCCCAGAGATCTCACAAGGATGACCCCAACTAACAATCTAAGTAATTGTGGAGAGGCTACCTTTAATGCCCTTCCATGATAATGAGATTGATGACTACCTTATATGCCATCCTAGAGCCTTCATCCAGTAGCTGATGGAAGCAGAAGCAGACACCCACAGCTCAACACTAGCTGAACTCCTGGAATCCTGTTATAGAGAGGGAGGAGTGATGAGCAAAGGGGTCAAGACCAGGCTGCAGAGACCCACAGAATCAGCTGACCTGAACAAGAGGGAGCTCATGCACCCCAGTCTGATACCTGGGAAATCAGAATAGAACCATCCCAGACCCCCTGAATGTGGGTGTTAGTTAGGAGGACTGAGAAGTCTATGGGGCCTCTGGCAGTGGATCAGTATTTATCTCTAGTGTACAAATGGACTTTGGGAGCCCATTCCACATATAGGGATACTCTCTCAGCCTAGACACATGGGGGAGGGCCTAGGCCCTGCTCCAAACAATATGACAGACTTTGAAGACTCCCCACGGAAGGCTTCACCCTCACTGGGGAGCAGAAAGGGGATGGGCTGGGGTTTGATGGGGGTGATAAGGAAAGATGGGAGGGTAAGGGAACTGGGATTGACATGTAAAACAACCTTGTTTCAAATTTAAATTTAAAAAAAGAAAAAGAAAAGAAAACAAGACCATTTAGTTAGAATATGGTGATGGCTCACTATATATATAAAATAATAATAAACCCCAGGTCCTTATAGCTTAGGATTGGTCCCAGTGACTTCTGTGGTTCACTCATATTAACTTTCCCCTCCTCCTTCTATCCACTCATGCATGTGTTCATCCATTCATCCTGTTCACATTATCCCTTGTTGGTTTAGCTTTGTCCTACAGAAGAGCTGCTTCTTGTGATAGGGAAGATGTTGTGCCAATATGCCAATAGTGTTAACATTTGCTTTTGGCTCAGTGAGTCCAAAGAAAGAACTTTCCTTTCCTAGTATCAAGGTCTTAGTCCTGGAAGGATTGTGACTGGCATTGTTAGTATCACATGTCACATGTATATCTCCACAATCACTCAGACAGAGAACAGGAATTTCTGATTGGCCACAGCTACTGATTGCCTACTCTTCTGGATGAGACAGTGGGTGGATTCTTAGCAGAGGAAGGAGAATGGGGAAAATTATAACAAGAAATTCTCAGATATCTTCATTATAGAAAACTGATTAAAAGCTTGCGATGGGGCAGAGCTCAGCGGGTGAGAGTACTTGCTTTGCAATCAAGAGAACCTGAATTTGAAACTCAGGTATAGCTGTGAATGCCTGCAACCCCAGCATTGGGAGACAGAGACAGTGGATTCCAGGAGCTTTCTGGCCAGCCAGCCTAGCCAAAGCGGTGAGCCACTAGTCCAAAAGAAAGATCCTGCTTTGAAAAATTAGGTCAGGAACAGTAGAGGAAGACATTCAATGTCCTTTAGCCTCTCCATGCACACTCATGTATGCGCTCACTTGTACACCACTGTGTGTATATATACCCCCAACAAAATCCTTAAAAGCTGCTCAACAGTATTTCAGATGAGAATGCAATTTTGAATCCAAGCAAAATAGAGTCGAGAAAATTACTTTAAACTCATTTTCAGCATATGAAAAGATATTTTTGTGTTAGAAAATTGTACAGATTATAATAATTATTATAGCAACTAGATGCAAGAAATGACAGTTTAATTAAGGACCAATGCAAGTGTTGGGAAAAAGAAATCCATATACCTTTGCTTAGATTTGTTTCTCAAAGCCAGTAAGAAATGCTAGACCAGGGACAGCAAGATGACTCAGAAGGTAAAGGTACTGTTGCCAAGTCTGGCAACTCAAATTTGTTCCCTAAAGCCCACACAGTAGAAGAGAACTGACTCCTGCAAATTGTCCTCTGAACTACTTATATGATACCAATATCTGCAGACATAGGCACACACACAATAAATAAATGTAAAAAATGAAGAAATGGTTATTGCTGACCTAGTGGTGGTAGTCTATCTATTGTTGCTAGTAAGATGTGAAGAAGCTAGCATTGATGTGATGTTTGGATCCTAAGACGTTTGAGTTGTCATTGAATGGTAGTTTCAATATGTCTTCTTCATGACAGATCTTATTTTCAATGAAAATTATGTAAATTGTCCAATAGTCACAAGACACTTAAAGAATAGTTGAGTTGTGTGTGTGTGTGTGTGTGTGTGTGTGTGTGTGTGTGTGTGTGTGTTTTGCCTGTTCCTAAGTATAGGCAACTGTCTTAAATGCATGTTTAGATCTGACCATTTCTTTCTTGAATATATACTCTGCTTGTCTTTTTTTGTGGTGAAAAATTTACAAAATGTGTATGGCATTATAATCCATTGTGTTGAAAACCACACAAATAGTAATCAATGATAGAATGGATAAATAAATCACAGGGGACAATTGTGTGTAACAGTGAATTGCATCTAACAACAACAACAACAACACACACACACACACACACACACACACACACACACACACACACAAATTAGGTAACAGAAGCTAGACATGGAAGGGTGCACAC
Organism: Cricetiscus sungorus; assembly: GCA_030556225.1. Taxonomy (NCBI): domain Eukaryota; kingdom Metazoa; phylum Chordata; class Mammalia; order Rodentia; family Cricetidae; genus Cricetiscus; species Cricetiscus sungorus. The sequence goes on along the minus strand of JANBXA010000728.1, from coordinate 18,500,120 downwards.
TAGGTAATTCCATCCTTCCCATTATTATTCACCATGACAAAAAGCAAGTTTAGGAGGAAAGGGTTTATTGGGTTTACAGTTCAGCATTGCTGTTCATCCCTGAAGAAAGTCAGGACAGGAACTCAGACAGGGCAGGATCCTGGAGGCAAGAGCTAATGTAGAGGCCATGGAGGGGAGCTCCTTATTGGCTTGCTTCACCTGGCTTGCTTAGATCACCTTCTTATAGAACCCAGGACCAATAGCCCAAGGATGGCACCACCTACCTTGGGCTGGGGCCTCCCCCATTGATCACTAAATGAGATAATGCTTTACAGCTGGATACCAGGGAGGCATTTTCTCAGCTGAGGCTCCTTTCTCTGATGACTGTAGCTTGTGTCAAGTTGACAAACAAAACCACCCAGTACAATGACTATGCTCAGGGACGTTTATGAAAGACTGGATTCTACAAAAGTGAGGTTTGAATCTACTTTTAAACCAAAACAGCAACTACTAGTTTTAAATATTTTACATTTATCTGTATTTTTGTATATTAATACAAATTTAAGATTATTTTTGTTAGAACATACTGTACATATGTTTCTAATCTTATTCAAGGTATTGTACCTATACAGTACAATGTACTGCAAATTTCTAGTCCTTGAAACCAACTATTTAGGATAATAAGGAAATGCAGGTTAGCAATTAGTCACCTATTACAACAGAACTTGTGATCATATTAGGTATGTTTTCAAGGTCAAACAGAGATATAGTTTAGATAGATAGGTCACCTTCAAACATTTCAGAGATCTATAGAATATGGCATTTAAGATGCTTTATTAACATAGATTCTTTTTATGATAATGATACATATTTCATCAATTTACTTTGGAAAAGATGATGGGCATCGAAGAAACTCAACATGGAGTCCACTTTCTTTGTGGCAAAGGTAACACACAAGAAAGTTCTCTTACCTTGATTGCTGATGGTATGCTGTCCAAATTGGACAAATAGAACACAAAAGAGAGTGACTACAAAACCTTGCCAAGACAAGGTGTGACAGCCCTTCAAAAATCCTGCTTTATAGAAAAGTCTTCCAAACATTCTATATCTTTAGGCTGAAGTATATGATCCAACATTGCAGAGGAGCATTGGGTGACTGTCCTGGAAGCCACTGTTTCTGTCATTTCTCATGTTTCTTTTTGGAAGTAGCTTGCTTGCACTTCCTGTTTACTCAGTTAATATTTTCTTCTCCAATCTCTGAGGGAGTTGAAGACTAGGTAGTTATAGTTATAATTTCATTGTTATAAGATTCAGAAAAGAAAGTCACTTAATAAATGTATAAGGTTGAGAGACATAAAAAGATAGTTTTGGTAATGCAAAGTAGGGTAGAAAGTGAATTAGGCACACTTTGGATAGATAATGGATTATTTTCTCTGAATGTTTCAAATGTTTATGAACTGAGCATTGTTGATGCATGTATTGCCTGTATATATTGTATATAGTTATTATATTTTTGTATATAGTTTTTCTTATATTTTGTATAACCTTTTTTATTTTAGACAAAAAAAGGGAGGGGTATGTGGTGATACTTAGTTTGTGATCTAACAAATAAAGCTTAACTAAAGATCAGAATATAGAGCTAGCTACAGTAGATAGCCAGGCAGGGGTGGCACACACCTTTAATCCTAGCCCTTGGGAAGCTGATGGATTTCTGTGAGTTCAGGTCACTCTGGGCTACACTAGATTGATCCAGAATCAAAGAGAAACAGAGCCAGGTGGTGATGGCTCACACCTTTAGTCCCAGCACTAGAAGGGTGGAGACAAGAGTGATATGACTGGGCAGAGAGAGGAATATAAGATGGGAGGAGACATGAGCTGAGGTCATTCAGTCTCATGTTTCATAGAGACAGCATCCAATCTGAGGATTAATTGGGACAAGGTTAACCTTTTGGTCTAAGGCTTAAGTAGAAGTAAGAACATCAAAATATCACATCTCTTCCCTTGATATAAATTTAAAGGTAGTTTAATAATATGATCATTTTGAAAAACAACATAAATATGTTTTTCTCTATGACTTCTGCAGTATTGGGTCTGGGCCATGTTTACAGTACAGGCATGAACTCCCTCCTATAAAGCAGGATTCATGTCCATTTGAGAGTGGTTGGTTGCCCTGTCAATGGTCTTTTCACCTTTGCATCAGTACCACATCTTGCCTCCAGGGTTGGCATTGTAGCATTCAGGGTCCACAGCCCTGCATGACACTTGTGACCACCATGAAAACTATCCAGTAGAGAAAGTGACTCTAGGTCAGCTCAAGATCAAGTTTTCTATATCCTGTAACCAATGTGTGCTGTCTTCAGTAGTAGAGTATTACCACTGAGTTAAGATGGGTGTCCAAGAGCAATGACAGTGGACTTTCTGATTTGGGCATATAGTCAGATGACTCTGTCTTACTACAGAGATAACTGCATGTTCATGTTCATTGCTAGTCTATTCACAATAGCTATAAAATGAAATAAACTTAGATGTCCATCCACTGATGGATGGACAATACAAATGTGGTACATATGCACAATGAATTATTACTTTGCAGATAAATGGATAGAACTGAAAAAAATTATATGGAGTAAAGTCACCAGACTCAAAAGACAATAAATGCTGTATGATGGCCTTATCTTCAAATATTTTTTTGTGCTTAATATGAACTACACATGGAATCCAGGAAATCAGAATAACGTGGATAAAAAGAATCTGGGAAATGAATAGGTTTATGGATATTTATTTGGGGAGGAATCACTTACACCAGAAACAGATGACCACAGGCAGGTTCCCATCCCAAGCATGCCTCTAGATGCTCTCTGTCTTCGACCAGGAAACAAGAGAGAGCTGGAGTTCAGGACCCCAGAGTTAGTCCCCCAGGTTACATCCTCACCTGTCCCCATGTCCCAGTGGGAGTGGACAGTGCAACAGGTATGGGCGGGGTGGATATCTCAGTATACCAGAACTTGGCCATTGGAGAGGAGATGCATTTAGTGAAGGGGATGCAGATGCAATGAGAGTAGGAAGGGATAATTGTGGGTGCAGAAGGGCTCAAGCACATAGTGAAGCGATGGACATGCAGAATGAGGGGCCTTACACAAAATAAAGCATGTATGAAGAAGCTATATGGGAACTATGATCTCGCAATCCAGGTAAGAGGGGACAGTAGAGTATATGTGGTAAGAGAGAATGGGGGAAGAATACTGGGAGCTAAAGGTTTAAGTGGGGGTAGGGGTAGTAGGAGAAAGAAGAAGTTTCAGGCATGCTAACCAAAGGATGCATAAAGCCTTATGAAATTCTACTTAAACATATATACACATATATATGATGCATATTATATAATATGTAATATATTACATATAGGTGTGTATGTGTGCATGTGTGTGTGTGTTAGAGACTTTGAATAGATATTCCCCACATCAGTGAGCAATGCTTCTCTTAGAAGACATAAATTATGAAAATATCAGTGCCAGGCACGAGTCACTTCCCCTGAAAAACTCATGTTTTCAGGGTTTTATTAGATAGTCAGTGGCTCTTGAAGGGAATGTTGTCAGCCCAGATGGTAACAATTCATTTAAACTATGTACATATATGTATAATAGACTTATATGTAATACATATATGCTTATAAAGATAGATAGTAGTATGATTTTTATGACTTTCCCACACATCCTTCTCCTTTCTATATTAATCTCTCTGCATTCCATAATTAAACTCCACCCTGCTTTGTTTTTACCGTTTCTTCCTTGTACCCTGCTATTCACACCCCTATTACTATTCTCCCAACGCCACGATGGCCCCTTTTTACTTTCCTGATTTTGTGGTTATTCCATGCTGTATATGCACCTCTGAAGATTTGGAACCAAGAGCCACAGAGGAGAGAGAACATGCAGTTTCTGGGTCTGGGTTACCTCACTCAATATGATCTTTTCTAGGTTCGTCCATTTGCCTGAAAATGTCATGATTTCAGTTTTCTTCATAGCTGAATAGTATTCTATAGTATGTGTGTGCTATGCTTTCATTATCAGTTCATCAGCTGAAGAGTGTTTACATTGTTTCCATTTCCCACCTATTGAGAATAAAGCAGGAATGAACATGGCTGAGCAAGTAACTGGAGTAGGAGTTATTTGCACAGATGCTGAGGAGTGGTATGTCTGGGTCACACGGTAGGTTTAGTTTTTCCTTTTGAAGGTTCTTCACACTGGTTTACAGAGTTGCTAGGCCAGTCTGCAGTCCCAGCAAGGGTGAAAGAGGGTTCCCTTGTCCGCACTTTCTTGTCATGGTTGGTTGTTGGTTCTTTTGTTGATCTTTGCTATTCTGATTAGGGGTAGATGAAATTATGTAGTTGTTTTGACTTGTGTTCTCCAATTGCTGGGGATAATTGTGTGTGTGTGTGTGTGTGTGTGTGTGTGTGTGTGTGTGTGTGTGTGTGTGTACTCACATGCACATGTGGAGGCCAGAGGTCAACATCAGGTATCTTTTTTTATTGTTGTCCACCTTAGTTTGTGAGGCAGTCTTTCATTGAACTTAGAACTCATTCATTGACTAAACCACTGTCCCTAAGCTCTGGGGACCCACTTGGCCCTTTCCTTTCCTTGTGCTAGGGTTGCAGGCACTCACCACCATGCCTGGCTTTTACATGGGTGCTGGGCTCTGCCTGTCTCCGCTCCCTTCTCCATGCTGGGGCTGCAAGTACTCAGCACCTTGCCTGGTTTTTACATGGGTGCTGGGATCCAAACACAGATCCTCACACTTGTTATGCAAGTACTGCATCACCAGAGCCATCTGGCCAGCCCTAGCTGTACAATTATATGCACAACGGAAAACACTATAATGAAACTATTTGGTACATTAATATAATAAAATGGTTTATTGTAGTGGTGCAAATTGGAGCTCACAGATCACAAGAACAACTGGCAGCTTTCTTTCTATCAGGCCACCTTCTTTTATGTGACTTTTAGTTTGCTGTTTGACTTTCCCAATGTGTCAGGTCTAGAAGCTTCTAAAGTTTAAGCAAGTTTTCAATACTTTATATTTTCCTATGAGAAAGCAGTTCTTCTCTGTAACTTGACCTTGGAAAAGTTGCTTGTCTTTGTATATCTGAATCTTATTTTTCTCTAACATGGGTCAAATAAGAGGATTCCTTCTGAAAATTCTCTCTTTTGATCTACCTGAGATACTTGAAGTCACATATCCTTCAGAGACACATTGTTTTCAACAGATATTCAAGGGGAAGGGAGCAGAGGCCAATGTGAGACTGGTAACATCAGAGATAATCCAATTTTAAAGATATCAAACAAATAGAAAGTCAAGAAGCATAGAGCTTTAGAGGCAGTAGGGTAGCAGAAGATGAAGCAGGATTATAAAATGAATTAATCTCGTTACTTAGTGAGTGCCCAAAGAAGTCCTGACTCACAACAAAAGTCATATTGTATTGACTTCAGTATTTTCCATTTGATACATCCCTGCTAGCATGGTATTCAGCATCATATTCCCCTCCTCCCTCCCCCCTTGTGGGATGCCCCCCACTTCTCTCTCTCTCTCTCTCTCTCTCTCTCTCTCTCTCTCTCTCTCTCTCTCTCTCTCTTCTCTCTCTCTCTCTCTCTCTCTCTCTCTCCCTCCCTCTCTCTCTCTCTCTCTCTCTCTCTCTCTCTCTCTCTCTCTCTCTCTCACACACACACACACATACACAACTGTAGAAGCACAGGTTGAAGATGTGTGAGTGGGTGTCAACTCTCACATTTACATTCAGCAAGCTGGACTAATTGAACAGAGTTTTCTTCTCTTTAGATTCCCTTATTCCTGCTGTTCTTGTTTTAAGCAAACTGTATAACAATGAAAATGCGAAAATGCTAAGAACAATTATATGACAGGTGCTGGGCAAAGAGCACTTTGCCACTACTATCTCACTTAAACATTTTACTAATCCCCTGGAGGTTGTAGGTTGTTTCCAATATGGCTCCCAGTTATTTACATCCTGTTGTGGTCTTCCCCACACTGAAATGGGACAGTCTGCATGGCCAGATGTGTATATGAGTGTGTGGCTTTTGGATTGAAAATGACACTGTATTCATGCTTTGTCATGAACTTCTAGGTTGCTTACACCCGTCTCTATGCTTTGGGGAACACTCAAGCAGTCCTGATGAGAGGAGGGATTGGAGGGATTGAAGCCTTGCACTGATGGCCAGGCCCTACTTTCCAGCTCTCTGGGTGATCCATTTTGAATTTTCTAAGCCCCAGTGAAGCCACAGATTATGCAGCCTGAGTGCCATCTTTGAGTACAACATCACAAGAGAGTCCATGCCAAAATCGCCCAGTCAAGCTTCCTGTAAACTTTCAGGTTGCTGGAACTTAAGACATCGATGACATCTTTAGTTCAGCATCATGTAAGCAGTGTTGTTTTGTCTTGTATTTGGGAGCAGTCTGTTACGTGGCAGAGGGTAGCTATCAGAGTAGATATGTTGTCATTGTCATTATTGAGGTCCAAGGAGATTAACTTTCAGGTATAATGACTCAAGAACCTTTGGGCCTAGTAGAAATGAGATTTCATTGGGGATTTAGTTTATCTTTTTTTTTTTTTTCTGAGAGAAACATTTTTGTCTATCAAAGCTCCTATTTATTAAAACATGTTTGTTGTTGTTGGTTTGGTTTGGTTTTTTTTTCCAAACAGGGTTTCTCTTTGTAGCTTTGGAGCCTGCCCTGAAACTCAATCTGTAGACCAGGCTGACCTCAGACTCACAGAGATCCTCTTGCCTCTGCTTCCTAAGTGTTGGGATTAAAGGCATGCACCACCACCCATGGCCTGGCTAAAATGTGTTAAAAGGATATAGGCTAGCAAAATATAACATAAATTGGAAATGCAGTGTTTGGCACCAAAGATGTTTCAGGTTTGTTTATAGTTCATGTATTTCTCACTGGCTAGAAAGGATTTTAACATTTCTGAGAGCTAATTTTAGAGCAAATTTGCCATTTTCTGTTTCTCTTTTCTGAGAAGATGTAGGGTTTGGAAATGGAAGATGATGAAAGGGAAGACAGGAGGAGATACGTTTTCAGGCATTTAGGATAAAAGAGCAAGCATAGAGATGATGGATGGAGGCGTGATTATGGTGCTCATGGTAGTTATTAATGTGACAAGCACACAGTCCTGTAGCATCTGGACACATTCACCAGTTTAATAACATGCATCATGAAGTTCTGCCTTCTCAAGCAGTAATCCAGTCTGAATTTGAACTCTTGTAGACTTGGCTCTATCTCGGGTTCCTAGGAGTGAAGAGAATGTAACTCCCTATAGAAAATGAATTTTGTGCTTCAGAGCATCTGCTCCCAAGCATCCCAAAAAGGAATCCAGTGCTACAAATATATGAGGGCAGACCTCTAGTGGAAAATCCCAAGTCCTGTCCTACGGGTTAGCTGGGAATACATTTCCCCATCTCTTCATTATTCATTATATTTGAAAAGAAGCTGTCAAATCACAGTGAGCATTCATTCAACCTAAACTTTTGTTAGGCAGAAATACTAGAAGTTGAAAGCTGACATTTAAGTTAAGGAAGACAAAGTAAAGGCTGAAATGTTTAGTCTGAGCCAAACCTGTTCTTGTTAAAGATGCTTTATTTCATGCTCAGTCCGTCTTCTTTCCTCAAGCAATTTACTGCCCTGCAAAACTTTTCTTGTCTCCTGTAACTTTCCCACATTCTGAATTTGACCTAACTGTATTCTTATAGATTCTTGTTCATCCATTCCCCCTCTGTCCAGCTGCCTAGCAAGAGGGTTTAGAAGCTTAGTTAGAACTAGGCCTGGGCTTTTGTTAGTGGGCTTTTCAGTGGTGTTGTGGAGTGCATCGAGCCACATACCTGCCTGGGTTTGAATCGTTCAGTGTTAAGATTGTCCCTGGTCTTTGACACCATCCTGGCAGCCTTAAATAGTTTCCTTGTATAGTATGATGGAATGTGCTGGGTTCATCTCACAGTATGTGCGCCTAGCCTCAAATGAACCAGTTCTTCTGGGAGCTGTGGTCCTTCTTCAAGGTAAATGGTATTTCACGTTCACAATTTCAGTTCTTGGACTGTTGTTTCTGCTGGTGTCCCATCACTTTAGTGGGCTGGTTATTACAAAGGGAAAGCCACAATGAGCCTTTGATGTGAAAGTAAGCCAGTGTGTTCCCCAGGACTGGGCATTGTTCAGTGCTAGAATACGTGCTAAGCATGCACATGCTCTGAACTTGGTCCTCAGCACCCAAAATGTTTTTATGCAGAGAGATATAGGCTTCCTAGTATAAGAGCCTTTTCCAATGTATTAGTTTTTATGATGAGACACTTGGTTCCTAACAGTGCTGACATAAATACTTGCTTTTAAAATATCACTGATAGTATGACAATAAACAACCACTGAATAGATGTGCTGCCTTCCATGTTTTTCAACAAATTCCAAGGAGGATAGACCCGTCCAGATGCAGTTCTGAGGGCAGCTGGGATCACTGTTTTCTCTTGAGTTTATAATATCAGCTTGATGTACAGAAAGCTTCATTTGTTTGGTTTGGTTTCAGTTTTTAAGAATTTATTTTTTTTTATCCCCTCTTGGTTTTTCTTTGATATGTAAAACATTTGCACAGCTCAGAAGTCCACAATGGGGTGCATTCTGTCTGTTCTACCATAATCTGTTAATCTTTCTACAGGTTGCCAGGCTTATTATGTATGTCATCTCATATTTCAATCAATATATCATTTGGGTAGATTCCTAGAATAGGGGTGCTGGGCACATACGTTCATATACAAAAGGCTCAAAAATATATGTGGGTACATTTTGTTGGTCATATTAGTAAGAATATATAATAAATAAATTTAGACTTTTGGAGACATGACATGCAATTTTGTGGTATATTTTATAAAACCATATTAATTTTGTTACTATAATTGTATAAGCAGAAATGATAAGTTAGTTTCTTCCATAGATTTTTATTCTTGTTCATTAATAAGAGTTTTATTTGTCTTTTTGTTTGTTCATTTTGTTTTGTTGTGATAAGGTCCCATTCTGTAGCCCAGCCTGGCCTGGAATTTACTATGTGATCCAGACTTTTTCTAAACTCATGTTACTTTTCTTGCCTCAGCTTCTTAGGAACTGGGACTACAGCTGAAGACAGCCATACTCAACTCAGAAGGTTTTTAATTTTTCTGGGTTATGTTTTTAATTCCTATTTTTATCATGTTATAACCAGAATATTATTATTCATAACATCTGTGGATTATAGAACCTATTGCCATTTTTATGCTCTAATATATAATCAATTTTTTTACAACTGTTAACTTTACTCTTGAAGTACATTTTGTATCATTAAGATGCATCATCTCGTATGCATCCCTGAAACTAACAAGTTACGTTATTCAAATCTGATGTACTTCTTTTTGTTCAGCTAACATGCCTTTTCCTGCAAGTCGAATATTAAAAATCTTTAATTTGTCCTTGTGTGTCTCTGTACATCTGTAATTTCTACTTTTATTGATAGATGTTTTTGCATTATCTTGCAAATAACTGTAACTATCTTTATTATATCTTTGTTTTGAAGTATGAAGCATGGCTTTTAGCACTGTATGAGTTTCTTCTTTATTTTATTTAATCCTATAAAAATATTCCACTCTTAAGTGAGAATTATAATCCCTACTTCTTATAAACAATGGGTGTATAACAGTGTTAGGTCTCACTATGGTATCCCTGCTTTTTTTTATTGCTTCTGGTAATGTTATCTTTCAAAGACAGAATTGCCCTCACTGAATAGAATTTGAAGGATGTCCAGGCTAGTGAAAGATATGAAATGTTTATTACCTACATAGTGGAGCTTCCAAGAGAGCTGAGCAGATCCCAGGCTTTTATGCTCCAGTAGTTTTTTTTATATTAAATCCTTTATAATGTCTCTATTATTTAGCTACTGCTGCATAACAAACTGTCTAAGTAGTAGTTTAAAACAGTGGGGATTTATTTCCCTCACAGCTCCTGTCTTAACAGTTTGGATGAGACACCCCTGAAAGCCCCGTGTCTGGGACCCTCTCATGCAGCTCCAGGCATGCAGTTGCCTTCACTAACTGTCTAGAAGCCACCTCCAACTCGTTCAGCTGCTGCCACTGGGTCTCTCATCCACACTGTTGCTGCAGGCCCAGTTCACAGTAACCTTATCTATGCAGGTTTCTGGATTCTCCAGCAATATGGCAGACAGTGACCTGAGAGAGGAGTCAGAGGGTACCAGGATAGGTCTGCGGAACAGCACCCTACGACTCGGACTGTGTTTGTTTTCAGAAGTGCCTAAGCATAGCGTGTGTTCTAAGTACAGAAAGGGTAGAAATGATTCAAAGTACACAAATGCCAGGAAACAGACTTAAGTCCTTGGTCTTCCTTTATACTGACCGGCCATTTTGATGCCTGCCTATGATTTATATGGCGCTGGATGATCTTAGTCTACTTCTTGCTTTCTCTTCCATCCTTAAATTCCATTCTTTTTACTGTCTCAGAAAATGTTTGCATACTTTGCCTCTGGTCCTCAACTTCATCTCAATTTTAGCTCAACAGTCAGACACAAGAAACACACATTGTCTGTCTTTTGGCTGAAATTCTTCAGTCCTTTGACTAGATGAAGCTCATTTTCTAGTAGATTCGTCAGGAAGGTGTGGTGGCTAACCTTAGTTATCAACTTGATCACCTCTAAAATCATCAGTTAAACCACACACTATTGTGCATACCTGTGAGGGATCTTCTTTTTTATTTGTTTATGATTTGTTTTATTTAAATTAGAAACAAGCTTGTTTTACATGTCAATTCCAGTTCCCTCTCCCTCCTCTCCTCCCCTGTTCCCCACAGACCCCCCCCCATCCTATTCCCTTTCTGCTCCCCAGGGATGGTGAGGCCCTCCATGGGGAGTCTTCAAAGTCTGTCATATCATTTGGAGTAGTTCCCAGACCCTCACCCATGTGTCTAGGCTGAGAGAGTATCCCTCTATGTGGAATGGGCTCCCAAAGTCCATTTGTATGCTAGGGATAAATACTGATTCACTACCAGAAGCCCCATAGACTGTCCAGTCCTCCTAACTAACACCCATGTTCAGGGGGTCTGGGTCAGTCCTATGCTGGTTTCCCAGCTATCAGACCCTAACCCTAACCCTAACCCTAACCCTAACCCTATCCCTAACCCTAACCCTAACCCTAACCCTAACCCTGGGGTGCATGAGCTCCCCCTTGTTAGGTCAGCTGATTCTGTGGATTTCTCCAGCCTGGTCTTGACCCCTTTGCTCATCACTCCTCCCTGTGAGGGATTTTCTTTTCCTTTTCTTTTTTCCTCTTCCTTCCTTCCTTCCTTCCTTCCTTCCTTCCTTCCTTCCTCCCGTCCTTCCTTCCTTCCTTTTTCTTTTTTTTTTTTTTTTTGAGGGACTTTCTTAATCAGACTATTGAAACAGAAAAACCCACCCTAGATCTAGGTCACACTTTCTAGTGGCAGTCATCATCAAAAGACACAGAAGAGGGAAGCTTTGCCTTTTGACTACTTGCCCTCACTCTCATTTGCAAGTCCATCTATACTATGTCACAGTGCATCTTGGGTATTAGAATCTACTTCTGACATAGACTGAAGAGATCAGCTCTCTAGGACTCCAGCACCAGGACTACTGAGACCTTGCAGACCTAATGGCTATTGGATTCTTGACTTTCCTGTTGTGAGAGCCATTTCTGGACTACCCAAACTATATCCTGTAAGCCAGCCTAATCAATTGCTCTGTGTGTGTGTGTGTGTGTGTGTGTGTGTGTGTGTGTGTGTGTGTGTGTTCGTTCTTTCTATTGGTACTGTTCCTTTGGAGAACCCTGAGTAATGCAGAAGGGATCTTGCCTGCCGTCTTCCCTGGGTTTTTCAATGAGCAAATGTTTTCCTGTAGTCTCAATAATTTAAGAGCTTAACTTACCCCTTTGGCTTACTTTAAAAAAAAAAAAAAAACCTGTGAGGGGCCTACCTGGTTGCTCACCACTCCCTCTAGTTGCACAGGACTTGCTCTGAGCTCTGGGCTCCTGAGTGGCCATCTCCCTCCACCTGTCTGTCATACTGATGCTTTACCAGGACCTCACCTTCCCTGAAGAGCTGCTCTCTGACATTTACAAGAGACCTCTGGCTGAGTGCACCTGGAGATAGAGATGTTTGGGGAGCAGAAGGAGACATAGTGGGAAAGCTTCCACCAAAGACCCGAGACAGTCATACCAAAAGCACAGAGCTGGCTGGTGTTTGTTTATCTTGTCATGAACTGTCACTAATAGGAAGCCAATGCCATGTAAAAGATATATGTATGATTGTATGAACTCACTCAAAGGCAAACTTGAAGGACAGAGACAAGAAAGAATAAAACCTTTTCTGACAGGGGCTGCATGGCTGCACTCCTGGACTACCACGAGGATGCTTGACCCCATCTGTGATTTCTCCTAAGAGTGGCTTAGAAAAATGTTAATGAGTTGGCCAATTACCTTGCATCCATCACCTGTCATTGTAACCAGCAGCTGCCTGTCATTGCCATGATAAGACTGATGTCATTTTGAGCTCTTCATATGTTTTTACCATAACTTGTTTAGAGCAGAGCCATTGTGTTTATATTATATTTTATTTTTTAAGCATGTCATGTAGGCTGTGTGCAAGTATATTCAAACTAAAAAATAAATATTGGGAAGTGATGCCACACTGTTGCCTTAGTTTAGAAGTCACTCTAAAGTCTAGTGGCTACTAGATCTGCACAAACTGGCTACCGGCAAAAATGGGCGCCACTGGGTGACTTCATCCAGGTCCACTACCTGAATGAGCAGGTGAAATTCATCAAAGAACCAGGTGGCCATGTGACCAAGTTGCACAAGGTGGGAGCCCCCATATCTGATATGGCAGACTATCTCTTTGACAGGCACACCCTGGGACAAGTAATCACAAGAGCCAAGCTGACTTCCTTCCCCCAAAGCCATGAAGACACAGGGAGAGATGTTACAGCACTTGGGTTTACGAATGATATATTTAGGACTATAAAATTTAAATCCTTCCCAGAACCTTTTGTTGTCTCTCCCTCTCGTCTCCTACTGCTTGTATTTTCTTTTTCTTTCTTCTTTTTTTTCCCTCTCTGCCCAGCTGTGGAAAGCAGAAGCCCTGTGTTTAACCTGTTTGTAGGGTCTTTGAATTTAGTGGATCAAACAGTAGATGACACAAGGTCCTTAGTGGGCAGTCTGTTTATGTGTTTGGAAGTTAAACATGCCAAACTGAGGAAGTGGCTTGTGTGTTCCTTCATGTCATCCTCAACAGAAAAGTTTGCATAAAGTGGGTTCTTGACCTTGAGATAATACATCTTGTCCCATGGAATACAACCCCTTGTTTAATGTGTTTTTGTTCTAAACATTTGACATAGTGTTGAAGATGGTTTTCTTAGCATTCCCATGTATGAAGGAGTTATAAGTAATGTATGGCATGGAGCTAGAGAGATGGCTCAGTGGGTAAGAGCACTGGCTGCTCTTCTACAAGACTCAGGTTCAATTCCCAGTACCTACATGGTGGCTTACAGCCATCTGTAACCCTAGTTCCAGGGAATTCAACACCTCTTTTGGCCTCTGTAGGCATCTGTATGTGTATAATACACAGATATACTTCTATGCAAACACAATACATGTTAAATATTATGAACTATATGCAGTAATAACTGATATCTGCTCTAATCCCCCCTTCTTATCCTTAGGTGAACAAAGAAAATACCTGAAAATGACAAGTAAGAGGCTTGAGGAATCCATGGGGGCTGTGCAGAGGAGCCTGGCCAAAGTGATCACAGGGTTGCAGAGCAAAGTCTTGCCACCCATGAGCCCAAAGGTGGTCACGGAGGAAGAAGTAAACCGGATGGTAATGTATCAAGGAATTTCTGTGTAAGATACTTAGTGCAATATCCTTGGGAAAATGCTGGCTTATTCTTTCAGAGAATCAAAGAATGGCTGATTGATATCACACCAGCCCCTAACATGTTGGAGAGCAGTGTACATCCCAAAGCTGGAGAAGTTCTTAAGTTGCATGTATTCTTCAAGCTGCAGGGTTGGCCTGGGTAACCAGTTGGAGTAAGACTTTCTGTCTTAGTCCATTTCCTGTTCCTATGGCAGAATGTCAGAAACTGGACAACTTATATAGAAAGGAAGTTTGTTTTGGCTTCCAGTTATGGAACCTAGGACGTCCAACACTGGATAACTCCATCTGGTAATGGCCCCTTGCAGCAAGCACCCATGTGTGGAGGGAAGGGAGCTAAAGTCCAAGAACCATTAATTCATTCACCAGGGCTCTGACACATGAACTTGGGGGCCACACATCAATCATGGAGCAATGTGAATGGACTTAACAAACTTTTCTGAATGGCAGAGCCACATGAACTGCCATTCGTGTAGCTCATTTACAGCCAACTATCAGATTCTCACAGAACTCAGCCTAGCAATCTGTTATTCGTGCACTGGCATAATTTTCAGGGCACAGAGCATTAAAACAGAACGACTGGTAGTTTTCTTTTAAAATAAAAATAGGTGTATTTCTTATGAGTGAAAAATGATGTGCTAGGAACTGGATTATGAACCACATGGTATAGAAAACAGTAATAAAAAAAGTCTAGTGCCAGCAATGATACTCCCGTGTTTTAAACCCAATCTCAAGTTGCATTTTAATTAGAAAAATGAAGTCAGTCATTGCATCTTGTGGTGGCTGCTGGCACCTTTCTGTACAAGGCTCTGACTTTTTGTTTTTAAGATTTTGTTGGTTTAATTTAAACCACACTATTTTGGTGCTGACACCTCTCAACACTCTGTTACCCTCATCTGTGTTCCTGTCAAAAAGAACTTAAAACCAAGTTGAAAGCTATGTTAACATGAGATGAATCTCCATTTAAATGGGTTTAATTACAAAGAAGAGCATTATTGAAGAGTTTTAGACTCTAACCTAAATCAGCTGAATTACCTATTCGAAGCTCTTATAAACAGTCTTAGCATAGACTCTGCTAATGATCACACCCTGCTTGTGTATAAAGTAGGCCTGGGGCAGTAAGAACTTTCTAGAACAACAACTATAACTGCACAACAGTTGGGGCAGCTAATTCTCTGCTGGACTGCTGGACTAGTTTTGTTAAACGACAAGTTACCTGTGTTTTCTCAAAAGATTGGTAAGTAGTGAAGCATTTTGTGTTCTGTTTCAGGGTGTGAATGTGATCAGCCACAAGATCCACATGTGACCCAAGCTTTCAGCTCCTTGTGGATTCGTCACTCCTTTCTAAGTGGCCAGATCACAGCTCTGAGATCCTTTACAGTTTACATCTTCCTTTAGCATGATGTGCTCTAGATCAGGCGCTTTGCTTGCCTGCCTGATCTGTAGGTTCAGAAGCAGAGCTGTCTCCAGCTCTTCAGCTATATTGTTTGGAAGTGGTTGCGTTGTGTGTTTGGTGTGTGTGTGTCTGTGTGTGTGTGTGTGTGGTGTTGGCTTGGTGGTGGTGGTGGTGGTGGTGGTGTGTGTGTGTGTGTGTGTGTGTGTGTGTGTGTGTGTGTGTTTGTGTTTCGAATGTGGAGTTATCTTCTTGGAACCTTCTTGTGAGCATGGATGTTCTGCTCTTTGAACAGATTCCTGTGCAGGTCCTTGACTTATTTTCTCTAGGGTTCCATTGCATGCTTTCTTCAAAACTGTAAGGGAGGGGCTAGTGCATGTCTCTTTCAGTTGCTGGACAAAGACCTCAGAAGTGCATGGGATTTCTCTTGTATAATTTAGTTATCCTCAATATTTTATAAGGGAACTTAGTGACATTCCGCAATTATCCTGAAAGCTGCACATACAAATTATTCATTATTGGTGCTTAGGAGAATACTTCCTCAGCCTAACCATGTTTGAACTGGGCTCTTCTTGAATTCCAGCTGACACCCTCAGAGTTCCTGAAGGAGATGTCCCTCACCACGGAGCAGAAATTGGCAAGTACACGAATTATATGCCGGCCACAGATCACCGAGCTCTTAGATATGGGAGAAACAACACATCAAAAGGTACATCAAAGTCTGGAGAGATGGCTCTGTGGTTAAGAGGGATTGTGGTCCTTGCAGAAGACCCAGGTTCAGTTCCCACATCATACAATTTCCACTGCCTGGAATTTCAGCTCCAGGGGAATCTAATGCCCTCTTCTGGCCTCTAAAGGCATTGCACTCACATGCATACCCCCGCCCTCCCAAATACATAGGCACAACATGCTGAGAATAGACCATATAAATGTTCATGGCAGCAGATGCTAAATAGAAAGTAGTGGTTCTAGGCCAGGCAATCCCTGACCAGGGCAGCGTTGTCACTCTTTTACTATCTGTTGATCTCTGTGATCTGGTATCAGAGCTACTACAGTTTATAAGAGCAAACCTTACTGTTGACTAATTCTACTCCTTATTTAGTTACTTCTGATCAGTATTTGGTACAATCGTTTACAGGGTAAGAGTAATTCCAAGAATTATATCAGCCAAGCTCAGTTAAGTTACCTCCTTCATGTCAGAAGCCTTCCTCCCTGAACTGCCCACGAGTGAGGAAGGGAGAGAAGGAGAGTAGGCATTTTATGTCTGGTTTTGATTCGTTTCCAAGAAACTTTCAGGAAAAAAAAATGGTGTTTCATGTTTCTGTATCCTAGTGTAGACTATATGTTCTTGGCTTTAGGGACAAATAATTATAAAAAAAAGACTTAGAACCAGAAAGATGGCCCCGCAGTTAAGAATACTGGTTTATTTTTGCAGAAACAGCTTTCATTCCTGGCACCCATGTGGTGACTCCTAATAGCCTATAGTGGTAGGGATCCAGTGCCCTCTTCTGACCTCTATAGACACTTCACACACATGGTACACATATATGCAGTCAAAACACTCATACATATAAAATTAAAACTAATACATGTTTCTAAGCATCTTATTTCCTACTTTTTCGTTAGTTATGTGCCTCATTTTTCTGCATAAATTATGATATGAATCTCCACTAATGGGGTGAGTGCAGATGCCCCCCCATGAAGGGGTTCCCAGCTCCTCCTGAGTGGTCTGAGCTACATTCCACATGGGAAGAGATCTCTCAAGCCTTTGCCCTTGCTGCCTAGGACCCATAAACCACACTGTTCTTAGCATTACCATCTTTATTTGATGATGACATCTTATTTTCCCAACAAGCACCCTGCACATTTGAGCAGGAACGATTTCCTGAGCTAACTCCCCCTCATCATGGTTCAGTCCCTCTTCTCTGGGGGACTGGCAGGGCAGGCCAGTGTTGCTGGCAAGTTTAACAAATCCCATTTTAGTGCCATAAAGGGTGAGAAAGTCAGGGCTCCTTGCATCCCTTCCCCTTCCCCACATCACCGGGTTGTTTCCATTTGTGCTCTGGGTTTGAATGATTTCTCTCTCTTTTGGGGACCCTTGGCCTCCATTAATCCCTTCTAGACAAATTCATAGACCTTGGCTTTATGTATTTCATAATGTTTGTGTATTGCCTTTTTACTTAACTGCAGCTTTCTCTCCCACCCATTCTAGAGTTGTGCATTTCCCCCTAACAAGTCCATGGATATTTTCCTTCATGATTTTCTGTCATTAGCTGATGCTCACAGAAGTTGTTTGGAAATCCAGCTCACCCCTCACCCCATAAACAAGCTAACATTGCAGTCTGCACACTCAGATTGTGATTTCTTCATTCATGCTCAGTATTTTACTTAGACATGACTGAGTTTCTCCCATGTCACTGTGTTCTTGTTTTATCTGCAGGAAGTTTATTTCTTAAAATCTGAACCATTTTTCGTGTTCTTCTGAGTTTTTCCTTGAGGGACATCAATTATGGATGTGTTGGGCCTTCCTTGTCTGCCCCTCTGCTTCTGGCATCTCCTCTCTAACCCACTTTTAACTTTGTGTTCATCTGTTTTATTGGAATGACACTGAGCAGGCTGTCCTCTGTGTCCCTTCCTTTGCATTATGTGTCTGTCTCTCTTAAGTCCAGTCAAGCAGACTCTGATCATCTCTGGTCATTTGAAACCAAGTCTCTTTTCTGAATCCTATAATCCATTGGCATCTGAATGATCACACCGATTGTGCTTTCTGACTTTATTTCTGGAATCTTTCTTCTTAACCTGAAACTCACCATTCTCTCCTAAATTCATTCTTAGATCAGGGCCTCCTAAACATTGTTTCTTGACCCCCTTTTGTCTGAGAAAATGTTAAGTGACAGTGGTTATATAGGCATAGGAGACAGGTGGGTAAAACAGGCCTGGGGAAATGGCCCAGTGGGTAACATACTTGCTGAGCAAATGTGAGGACCTGAGTTCTAATCCCCAGAACTTATGTTGAGGCAGGTATGGTAGCATGTGTCTGTGTTCCCAAGGTTCCTACTGCGAGATGGGAGGATAAATAGGAAGATCCCAGGAGCTTGTAGGCCAACTAGCCTGGTGTGTGCATCAGTAAACAAGAAGCTGTCTTTGCTGAAACAAGGTGGGAGATAAGAACTGACACTCCAGAATTTCTTCCGACTTATACACATGTCCCATGAATATGCACTGAACTCACATACAACGCAGACACAGACACAGATGCACACAAGGAGGCACACATGCATACACACTATGTACATACAAAAAATTAAAAATAAAAAACTTTCAGAAAAGATAAGTATATAAAGCAAAATCTGATAATACATTGTAAAGAATGGGTTTTTGAAACAGTTCTTTGCCGTTTTATCATTTACTTTGATTTTTTATTGCATTTTATTTACTTACTGTATGTGTACATACATGTACATGCATAATACTGTGGCATGTGTGCGGAGGTCGGAGGTCAACCAGTGGGAGTCAGTTCTGTCCTTCCACCATGTGGACCCCAGGTCCTCAGGCTTGGTAACAAGTGCCTTTACCCGCTAAGCTATCTTGCTGGTCCCCAATTTTAATTATTTATTAAATATGGAAGCACATTTACATACTAATGGGATGGATGTGCTTGTTTATTTTTCATTAAGAATTAATCTTGGTTAGACTCACTGCAGGATGGAGAGGATCACCAACATTTTCCAGAGTTGATTGATATTTTGTTGTCATAATCCTCAATGCTGAGAAAGCCGCTTTTTATAAATAAGTATGAAGCACGAGATGGCAGAAGCCTGTTTAGGGCCATTCAGAAATGATTAGAAATGCTATCTGAATTCCAAGCCAAAATTCCTTTATCTATTTCTTAAAAAATGAAATTCAAATCATCAATGGAAGCAAGAGATTTTAAAATCACGCTTTCCAGGCTAGGCGTGCACCAATTTGACAGTTCCAAGCCAAGCAGTGATTGCGGAACAAGATTAAAGGTCTTCCTTTTCTGCAAGTAACCATTTCTATAGTGTTCCATATGTAAAGTGTCACATATCCAGGAAAAGCACTGCAGTTTGCATCATAGAATAATCTTGAATTCAAGCTGCAGAGTTTCAGGTAGCCTTAGCTATCATGGCATGCTGCAACAGCAACCACAGTGTGACATGTGCATCTATCTCATTAGTATGCATGGTGTTTAGAGCCCAGGCTGCAGTAGAGTCATGAGCTGCAGCATAGGCCCTCACTGCCAGAGACACCTAAGGTTCATTATGCACTTGATGTTGAACTAATTTAGGGTCATGTATTCATAAAACTTTTATTGTTCACAGGTTTTTACTATTTTTATGACCCCTTACATTCAATTATGTGACCCCCTATGAGGATATGGTCCACAGGTTAAGATGCTGTGCCTTAGGTGACCTTTTCAAGGAGAATGTCATCTTGGGACCTCTTATCTCTTCTGTTATCTATGTATTTAATGTTGGCGGTGCTGGGGAGGTTCATGGAATGCCTCATGTCTAGGCAACTGCTTGTCCGCTGAACCACACACCCCCAGCCCACGTGTTTGATGCAGGCCTTCACGTTTGTATCTCATGCTACATGTCAGTCCCCTGAACTCTGGGTCATATATTCAGCTCCATGTACAGCTGACAACTCAAACTTGATATGATGGAGATCAAAATGCAGAGTTGTGTTCTGTCTCAAAAAGCCTCCTGCAGACAGCAATCCCATTTATCTTGTTTTCAGGGCTGCACTCCAGAGTTATCTCTGATCTCTCTCTCTCTCTCTCTCTCTCTCTCTCTCTCTCTCTCTCTCTCTCTCTCTCTCTCTCTCTCTCTCTCTCTCAAAATCCAGCAGAGAGTGCTATAAACTCCTTGACTTTCACAAATATATCTTCAGTCAAGCCATTTTCACCACCTCCTCAACCACCAGCCAGTCTCCAGCATAGAGACTGTCCAAATAGCAATCATGGAAACAGGGTCTCCCTCCCTCCCTCCCTCCCTCCCTCCCTCCCTCCCCCCTCCCTCCCTCCCTCCCCTTCCTCCTTTCCCTCCCTGCCTCCTTCTCACCAGCCCTCCCCTCCCTCCCTCCCTCCCTCCCTCCCTCCCTCCCTCCCTCCCTCCCTCCTGCCCTTCCTCTAGCCTACCCTTCTCCCCTCTCTTCCCTCCCTCCCTCCCACCTGCCCTCCCTCCCCTCCCTCCCTTCTTCCCTCCCTCTCACCTGCCCTCCCTCCCCTCCCTCCCTCCTCCCCTCCCTCCCACCTGCCCTCCCTCCCCTCCCTCCCTTCTTCCCTCCCTCTCACCTGCCCTCCCTCCCCTCCCTCCCTCCTCCCCTCCCTTCCCTCCTTTCCTCCCTCCCTCCCTCCCACCTGCCTGTCCTCCCTCCCTTCCTTCCTCCTTACCTTCTTTCCTTTTTTGGCATGTGCATGTGTGGTATACAGGTGCATGTCTGTGCTTGCATGTGTGTGTGTGGAGGGGAGTGTGCACGTGTGTGTGTGGAGGGGAGTGTGCACGTGTCTGTGTGTGTGTGTGTGTGTGTGTGCGTGCGCACACACATGCATGTAGAGATTGACATAGATCTTGCACTCTCCACTTATTTACTAAGGCAAAGTTTCTCACCTGAGCCCAGAGTTCACAGATTTAGTTAGTCTAGATGGCCAGCCTACTCCTGGGGTCACTCATCTCTGCCTTCTGAGTGCTGGGGTTGCAGGTGGTTACCATGTCTGCCTGGTGTGTAAAAAGTGCTTGATCCACTGAGCCATCTCCCCAGCCCTGTAGCCTCTGTTTCTGTCTTACCTCTCCATTACCAGTAATCCAAAGTACAACACGAATGATGTTTTAAAATGTAAATGAGGTCTCTTGGCAAGAAGGATCAGTGGGTTAAAAAAATGCTTACCATCAAGTGTGATGACCTGGGTTCAATTCTCAGGTACTACCTGGTAGAAAGAGAGAACCAGCTCCCACAACTTGTCCTCTGGCCTTCATGTACACATCACAGTGAGCATATGTTTGCAGGTATGTGCATGCATGCACACACACACACACACTAAATATACATGTAATTAAAATGTAAATGAGATCATGTCACTCCCATATTTAAATCGACCAGTGACTTCTATTACTTGAATACAATCTAAACTTGACCCCTGAATCCTAAGGCTCGACATCATCCTCCCTGCCTCCCTTGTGGCCTCTTTGCCTTCCTCTACTGTGCCACATTGACTCCTAATTGTCTTCACACACAGAAATATTTCTCATGAGGATGGGGAGATTGGCTACCCTGCTAGATAGGAAGATGTGGGAAAGCCTCTCTTCAGATGTCTGAAGCAAGTCACACAAAGGTTTGAAAAAGGACATTCCAATTGGAAGGATGAACAAGTATAAAGCATGGGAAAGGACTCCATCCTCCCTGCAAGGATAGGGCTGTTGGTGGCTCTGGTCACTGCTGTATGTTCAGCATTTGGAAAAGAGGTTGGCACTTAAATGGAAACTCAGTGTTTACTGGAAGACAAATTGTACCTTCATCTCTTTTAGCTGCTATGTCTTCCCTGTATCCTTGAATATTTGTTCTGTGTATTTTTTTATTATTTTCCCATTATATATTTTAAAGTGTGCTGGTGAAGCTGAGGATGTAGCTTAATAGTAAAGTACTAACCTAGCCTGCTCTAGACCTGTATTCAGTCCCCAGCAACACAAAACCGCACAAGCATTGAACTTTCATTGCTTATTGGTGATGAATTTCTGATGCACATTCTGTATTCAAGAGCTAAGGAGATGGCTCAGTGGGCAAAGTACTTGCTGTGGAAGAAGAATGAGTACCTGAATTTAGAGCCCCAGCACTCCTGTAAAAGCTAGCAACAGCAGCATGCATCTATAACCCTAAGCCGAGGAGGCAGACACAAGTGGATGAATGGAGCTCCCTGGCCGGACATTCAGTCCATCTTCAGTAAGAGACCCCAGAAAGTGTTAGAGGAAGACACTCAACATTGACTCCTGTCCTTCACACCTGCATACACATATGTGCATACAAACACATTCACCCCAGGATATACACAAAATTAAAAATTCTTCATTGTCTCTTTTTTCTTCTTTCTCAAGTAGTGTGTGTGTGTGTGTGTGTGTGTGTGTGTGTATGTATGCATATATGTTGGCTCCATTTATCATTAAGACTGTTACTACTACCCATCTTTGAAGGAAGGCAATCTACTTGGGCTTGCTGTTTTGTCTGTTAACATTGAGTAATGCCCTTGATTGGTAAGGCTTCTCAATACTTCTCAGTAAAGTGTTATGAAGCGTGTAAAGCCTATGAATATTTTTTTGGAAGGAGTATAGCTTGCTTTATTAAAAACTTGTGCGTTGCACCTATGTATTTATATATATTATGAGTGTAAGCATATCTGCTGGATTCTTGAAAGGTTACTTATGTCCATTTCCAGTCATTACCTCTCCCTTTTCCTGCAAAAGATTACTAACTTCACGTTGTAGGTTAGCTTTTTCTATATGTGAGTGGAACGTGACAGATGTGCTCTTTTATTTCTGGCTGGCTTCCCTCATATCATGAATTTGGCCATTGCTCTGATAAAATGCAAGCACCCAGTGAAACTCATAGCAGCGTAGGAATTCAGGACTGCCCCCATCTCCAGTCTGATGTGAGGTGTACAGCTGGTGCATATATCCCACAGACAAGCAAATTCTTACTAGTATTGTCTTCATGGCCCGAGTTCATTTAGATAGCCCAGACAGTTACCCTTTCATCATTCATCTCTCCTTCCCCTGTATCTGAAGATCTGAGATAAATTTCTCCCTGTATGAGAATACCCTTCAGTGTTTTCCTTTGGACATGGTTAAATTTGTAAATTTGATCCTTCCTAAGTGTAGCTGTTTGAGCTTCTTTGTTGAAGGGTGTTTTTTAGGGTAGAGAGTATTTTTTTTCTGTAGAAGGTTTTGCTTGGTTGGTTGCTTGGCTGATTGGCTGGTTGGGACTTGTTTCCCTGGGGTTTAAAAGACATTATTTTCACACTTTTTACCCCTGCTAATTATGTGGAGCAGTCAACGCTTTTTTTTTGTTTCTTGGCTATAAACCACACTCTCTTTTTCCTGTTAACATCTCTTGCACATTTTTGCCTCTGTTTCCAATGGGTTTATAATTATCTACCTAGGTATGGATTTCTTTTTAATGCTACTGGAGTTCATAAAGCCTCCTGCATGTTTGTATTGGCTCAATCATCAGCTGTAGAAACTTCTCTGCCATTGTTCTAGCAACAAGGCCTCCCCCAACCCCTGAGACCCCAAATGGACACATTCCAGGCCTTTCTATACATCACCCGCCCAGACTTCTCAGTCTGTCTCCTTGGTCTGAATGTTCTTTTGCCCCACCTCCATCAGCACCACTTCAGTTGTAATTCACCTGCAATTGAACACAGACACACCCAAGTCTCTGCCTCCCATTGTTCTGTGCACTGTAGAGTTTGCATTTACTTACCTACCATTTCTACTCTGCCAAATCCCGAGCCTTGCATTTCAGAGAGGGGGCCATGCCTCTGCTTCTGCCACCTCTTGTTTATGCTGGCTTTTTGTGCTGATATACTGTTTCCTCATGTTCATGGCTGGTTTATATAATTACAATCTGCATGGGATTTTGGGTTTTTTGTTTGTTTTTTGTTTTTTGCATTTTAAAAAGCATTCTTGGTTGTAAGCTATAAAATTTCACAATTGGAAGATTGCATAAATTATCCAAATCATGTGGTGACTTTCTCTTCCTATAGAGAGGACCTGGTTGTTGGTGCCCCCTGAGTATTGACTAAGGAACCCTAGTTTATCCTTATTCTGTGGCACATCCAGCCATAGATGAAGAGAGTAAAGCCCATCAGAGTCCTACCCTTCCTAGACAAGCTCGGGAACACTAGCATTGCTGTAGGTTCAAGAGTTGTGTACCTATATTAGCCCCCTAGTTTAAGGCATGAGACAGACAAGCCAATTGTCTTTGCCCCTGTGCTTTTCATGCCCATTCATCCACTTTCTCATGGAGCACAGCCAACAATTCCTTGTGATCTTGTTAGCAGCGCATTGTGCAGATATTTGTTGATAGAGATCTTGAGTTATTCTCCTAGGCTAGCTGGGTCAAATGGCCCCATTTACCATGGCCTTTTAGTGTATGTACATCGTATATGTGTGTGTGCACACACACATGCCAGTGTGTATGCATATGTGTGTGCTTATGTGTGCATGCCTGTGCCTGTATGCACATATAGAGTACGGGCCCACGGTTAGCCCTGGGTGCTGCTTCAGAGGGGCCATCCACCTTGCTTTTTGAGGTTCTCTTATTGGTATCTGGAACTAGCTTATTAGGCTATGCTGGATATTGGCCAGGGTGCCCCAGGATCCACCTGCTTCTGCCTCCCCTGTCTTGGGATTACAGACATGCTCTGCCATGCCTGGCTTCTTATGTGGGTTCAGGAGATCAGAACCCATGTTCATGCTTATGCTGTAAGTTCTATACTAGACTGAGCCAGCTCCCAAATTTCCTATCTTTTTTTGTAGTGAAGTTAATGGAAACCATTTTGTTCATTTTAACTATTTTTATGGTAGCTTCCCCTTTTGTGTGACCCCTGTGTTCTTTATCCTAAATAATCAGAGCTTTGCATTATTTACCCCAATCATCTTAGCCATTGTTCACAGTATGAGTAACTTTTTCTTTCAATTGCAGTATTCTGGAGTTGACTTGGATCAGGCCTTATTCCAGCCCTTTCCATCAGAAATC